>BQNB010096372.1:0-19589 GCA_026074375.1 Tanacetum coccineum
CAAATTTGCATTAAAACTTGAAAGTGTTACAAAGCTGAAAGTAAAAGCTGTAAATGACTTTAAAAAGAACTAAAAATAAGCAAAAAATTAAGCTAAGATATTCTAAGATTAACTAGTTGCCTCAAAGGCTTACAAAAGGCTCTATTTATAGCCGAAGTCTTCTTCTTTGGGACCTCTTTCTTCTGTGTTTCTTTGTGAGAGCAAAAACAAAGTGTGCTTGTTGTGTGAGGTGATTTTTAAAACAAATCCCAGCCTTCAATTTCTTTTGTGCTTCTTTGGAGTCAATGTGTAAGGTGATTTTTAAAACATATCCCAGCCTTCTATTTCTTTTGTGCTTCTTTGGAGTCAATCATAGCCATCGAAAATACTTGGGAATGGTGAGGGATTGCCAACATGGCACTTATACAGCTGGGGGGTTGATAGAGGAGTGGTTGAAATGATTTATCTAGGGTGTTGAGTGGTTTTTGCAGGGTAGAAGTATGGGACGACATCCCTAGCTGTACCTGGGTTTTGTTGGGCGGGAAAGATGGCTTTTGGGTAAGTTGGCAGTTTTGTCCCCTCAAGTTATATAACTTCATTGCAAACTTTGCCCGGTTTGCAATTTCGACCCTTGTCTTTTACTTTTGTAATACAACTTGAGGTTTGGCAGTTTTAGTCCCTCAAGTTGTATTTTCTTCATGTGGCTGACTTTTGACTTTGACTGACTTTGTCTTTTTCATCCCGCTCTTAGTTTGGTCTTTTTTTTGGCTTTCTTTTTTGAATATCCGATCCTGCACAATTCAAATGCAAAACATACAAATACAATGTATCTTTGGTACGTTTTTAGTCTTTTAAGTCTGTTTTTAATGGAAAATGGTATGTGTAATTAAACACATACCAGGTCCTTACATGGTACATGTATAACTTGTCTTAACCTCAAACATGCATTTCATACTTTCAAAATCAAACAAAAATCAAAAAAATTTCTCTCCTCTCTCTAGAAATCGGACACAAGCCACAAGGGTCAAGAAACATTTTTTTTATTATTTAACAAGAACACGGGGTTAAGAAACACTATCGGGTTGATTCTAGTGTTTAGGTTATTGATTAAACTATGTTTGGATAGTTGGTTCGCGTTTCTTCTCACTTTTCAAAACCCTAAATTGTAAGTTGTCTAAACTTTTTTTTAGTTGTACTTTTATGTTTCTTATGGTGTCTAAATGTTGGTTGTACAGGTTGATCGTCATAAAATCAAAACTTGAAAACAAAACGGATTGATTAAAGGGGGTGTTTGTTGCATCGTGTACACAGAAAAGGGATAAGGAAGTGGTTATTTTAATGTCATGGTTGTGGTGATAAAATAACATGTGTTTAAAAGTGCTTATTTTGAAACCTAGCTTAAAAATAAGCTTAGTTAGGGCTTATTTGATTATTTTAGGCTTATTGTTTTTTCGGCCCAACAAGAAAGAAAAGAAGGAAGAAAAAGGTTAATGGGCTTGACCCATTAGCTTGGTTTTGACTTATTACTTTGGGCTTATTTTTGGCTTATTTATAGCTTATTGATTATGGCTTATAATGGGCTTATGGTTTAATTTAGATTTCGGCTTATATTCAAGCTTATAGAAACCCACCCCGTTGCTAGCGTAGTGGGAAATCACTCAACACCTTCTTATATTATGGCTATGTATAGGTGTTTAGTTTGAACCTCACCTCACCTCGCTTCCTGGTGAGATATCAAAACTCACCAATCCTAGAAGTAAAGGATGTCTTAGTTTGAAACCTCACCTCGCTGGTTAGCGGAGTGGGATATCCGACACATCTTTTACTTGCTCCATATTACTGAAATAGTATGCTTCATTGGCATAATTTTAATACTCTGCATTTTTGCATTAATATTTCATTCTATGTTTCTTTGGCATATTATCTTTCAAATTACTAAGAACAGAAAATACCGCTTAAAGAATTCCAAGTTACAAATTTGAAGCTTTTTCTAAAAAACATCGATTGACTTAGTTTGAATTGAAATGCGCACGTATGAATTAGGTGGATTAAATGCTAATGTTGAGAAAACAGCCCAGTTACTCATATAAGCTTTAGAAGAATCTTGCTCAGCACATAAACTTATATTTAACTCTATCACTTCTTGTTCTTCACCTTTCTGTAAAAATTCAAAGTAATGAATTGTGAAAGCTTAGCCTACAATTGAGGAACTAGCTAGGCCTCAACACGCCCGATCGAGTCAAAAATTATTCTCATTCTACCCATTAGGAGATTCGAAACTGTGACAAAACACTTATTTTATTTTTGAAAATTTTGAAATTTTTTCATTTTTTTGGTATTTTTGCAAAAATTTGATGGTAACGTGATTACGTGATAACAAAACAACGCAGGCATAATCAAATCGAAGATTCCCCCCATACTAGAACTAAACATCGTCCTCGATTGTTTTGAAAGGGGCACCTTACGTAAATCTAAGGCCGTTTTTTATTTTTTAAGTGTGCCCAAGATAAAACGTTAGTCGATTAGATTTGGATATTGGATTCCCAAAATGAAAGCTGTGGAATGTTGAAACTCTTGATACAAGCACGGGAGTCTTCACAATCCGGGCGATCCTTCACAATTAACAACACAAACACGAAACATGGGTAATGGAAGAGGCAATCCTCCACACAACAAGAAAACACTTATTCATTACTACACAATACTACGATAATCATAGGGTGCCTCCCACGAAGCGCTTGTTTAAGGTCGCTATGCTTGACCCGTTCCCCGAATTTATTAGCCCATAGGGAACGTCTAGAGATCTGGGACTACCAATTGTGGTACTGATGACGTATAGTCCAACCTCGGGTCATGAACCCGACTCGCGAATAGTACTCATACCCAGGCCCATGATGAATGGGCCATAGCGACATCAATACGGGTTTCCAAGGCCCGAACGGTGCTGCCTACGGGGAAGCCTATGACATATGGGCTATCACGACAAGGATTTAGGCCCATGAGGCCCAACCAGCGCACACGCGCGCAGGTATTTATAACACCCGTTACGAACGAGTCATAATCATGAGAGGGGCCTACTAGTTATTAAATAAACGGTGGGGCCTCTTGGTTATTCACCTAATTAATGGGACGAAGCCCATTAGGGTTTGGTTAGAATATAAGGGGCACCGAGGCTCTCATCCAAGGTACGCTTTCACAACCCTAACTTTCTACTAAAACCCTAAAACCGATTACTTACTCTCACGCCGGAGGATAATCGTGGGAGACAATCCCACGGTAAGCCTAACGGTGCTTTGTTTCCTTAGTGCGCAGGTCTCATACATCAAGACTCAATTGGTACAGGAACTGGAGCCTAATAGATCCGTATTACCCTTAATCCGGATCTAATCAAGGATCGCCCAACTTTTGTATCAACAGATTGGCGCCATCCGTGGGACCAGACACTAAGAACACTGCCAAAATCTAGAATGACAAAGCAAGGAAACTTTACCCAGCGGACTCCGCAGGCGAAGAAGCAGAGCGACCAAGCCTCTAAGCAAGTCTCTAAGCAGGCCTCTGGAAGCACCAATGCGCCGCATGATCTGGTCTTCCCTGCGACGGGACCATCCCTGGGGACAACCCAGCCAACCGCCACAATTACAAGCACGGAAGATCTACGGCGTGTTGCTTTCACCACCCCTCCTCAAACGGCGCTAGGGACGAATAGCACCGAGCCGCCACCCCCACCCATTCGAAACAAGGGCCCCGAGTTAGGGGCTGACAACCTTACACTGGAAGGGGTCGCGACTGAACTGGCGCCGAGTGATTTCGTATCTCAAAACTACGAGACTCTGGTCGCCCTCATGCAAGAGGAAACAAAAAAGAGATCAAGCCAGAGCCTACAGGCCCGACTTAACTTTGGTCCGGAGGACGAAGTATCTCCACCGCGCCACCGAAAGGAAAGGCGCAGAGAGGATAACCGTCGACCTCCAGTATTTGGTAGAATCGGAAAGCAAGTTTCGGGCACTCAAACAGCTAACCTGCAGAACTTAAGCGCTCATGAAAACAATGACTGGCGCATCAGCGTTCACGATAGGCTGGGCAATCGCGATGTTCACAGCAGGCTTGGACAAAGGCGCTCCTCGAGTGAAAGTCCTCCAAGTTCGGACTCCGAGGACAGTCGGCGCAAGCGCCGCAGACGAGTAAGCGTGTCCTCAGAAGACACCTCGGACAACGAGGACGCAGAAACGGGACACTGGAAATCCAAGAACAGATACCGTGAAGACGAAGACATGTCTCTTCCATGGCGTCGCCAAAAGGTCGACGCCTTTGCGCGGCGCATTAGTGATTTCTCGGAGGATAAGAGAAGGCGCATGCCCGCTAACGTGAAAACTTATGATGGGACAGGTGATCCTGATGACCATCTAAAAATCTTCGAATCGGCGGCCACCATTGAAAACTGGCCACAACCCGTGTGGTGCCACATGTTCAATTCCACATTAGTAGGAAACGCGCGGAACTGGTTCAGCAAACTACCACGCAGAAGCATTGATGGTTTTGAAGAGTTGCGGAGGGCATTCCGCTTAAATTTTACTCAAAGGAAGAAGTGTGCCAAGAACCCTGTTGAGCTTGCCAGGGTAAAACAGCGCCAAGGGGAGTCCACAAGCGTCTACATGGAGCGCTATAAGGACGAATGCATACACGTCAAGGCGTGCCCCGAAATTCTCAAGATCTCAGGGTTTATGAATGGAATAAATAACCCAGAACTTATCAAAAGGCTGAATGACAGGGTTCCCCAAACCTTTGATGAATTGATGAAACGTACAAGGTCCTTCATTCAAGGGGAAGCCGCCGCCGCGGACAGCAGTGCGTATTATTATTACATACTCTGCGAACAGCAGAAAGGACTATCTCAAACAACAGGGCACTAGGACAATACAGGAGACCAATCCAACGGACTCAGATTAGCCAGGTCGCAAAAAACAGCATACCAGCGTCAGCTAGGCGCGGTGCGGAATGGGTAAGAACATCGTAGCTACACCCATTTGAACATATGACCCACAAGGAGGATACTTCGCCAACAGAAGGCTCAAACTTTCCCAAACCACCTCAATCGCGCCACTCCTGGCAAGAGCAACGCGAGTGGACAGGATTCTGTGACTACTGCGAGTATCATAGGCTAAGAAAGGGTCATACTACCAATGATTTGCTCACTGCGCTCAGCTAATCGACAAATTTGGTCGAAGGGAGGGCAAGTATTGGATCACCTGGGGAGAACTCTAAGGAAGGAAGATAGGAATATAAGGACTGTTGCTGGCTCTGATCGTCTATAAAAAAGACGCACCTAGAGACAAGGCGGACACCATCTATATGGTGCAGTCATTGGCGCGATGAAATCTAAGCAAAAGTTCAGTTCAAAAATTTTCGCAGGGGTTAGCTGTTGTTAGTTTTTTAGTTGCGTTCTCTTTCCCACTTTGATTAGGACAATCGTAGTGGTGGAGCCACTTACTCATTGAGATAAATATAAGCACTAGATAAGCAATAAATAGTTTTAAGCTAAAACTTAAAAATAGAGAACTTACAAAAGCCCTTGCTCAAAACAGGGCAAACATGCTCAAAAGAGCTTTGTCTACAAGCTCTAGCTTGTCAAAGACAAGCTAGTAAAAAAAAACATAAGCCCATCCCTTTTTGGCTTATCATCCACAAGAGTTTTTGAGTGAGTTTTGGTGAAGGATAAATGAAACTCTTAAACAGTTTAGCTAATAAGCTAAACTGTTTAAAGAAGCAGCTTGTTAGTTAATGAGAGAGCTTATATGAAGCTTATCAAACAGTTTTCAAAACAATGTAACAGTAACTTAAAGACAGAATTTTTGAACATAAAATCAAACTTTCATTAAACTTGGAAAATAAGTACAATACTTGAAAAGAAAAGTTACAATAAGCACTTATATAAGCTGAAAAATGCAAGGTAAGTAGATGATCCTAACCCTGCCTTAAGGGCACTATTTATAGACGAATGAAGAGGTCTTAGGTCTTGGCCTTGTGCTTCTTTTGTGAGAGGGATTGGGAGTGCTCCCCAAGTCTTTGAATCTTGGCACTTGATCTTCTCTTGTGTTTAATTAAGCATCATTACAGCCCTTGATTAAGTATCCAAGTCCCATCCACCAATGATATTTCATGGGATTGCCAAGGTAGAATTGGCACCTTGTGGAGTGGGGTTGAGTTGTGAGAGTGATATGTTTGGATTGGGTTTGGACCTTTTTTTATATTATAAGGTTTATAGATAAGGGCTTAATGGGCTGGCCCGGCCCATTAAATGGGTGCAGGTTGGCCCATTTAAGATTGCTTATGTCCTCGGCTTCGATCTTTAACTTTGACTTTGACTTTAACTTTTTACGCTCTTTCCATTCTCGTGCTCGGTTTTGTCGGTTTTAGCTTTATTTTTGTCCTTTAGGGAATCTTTGTTACCTGCACAGTATACAAAGCAAAACAAGCATATATTTGGCATTTTATGTCCGTTTTTGGTCATTTAGGCTCGTTTTTATAGGTAAAAGGTATGTGTAATTAAGCACATACCAGTCCCATACGGCGTATCGAGTGAGTATCAACTTCAATAGTAGTCAAGATCGATTTGACATGGTCTCTCGGGTTTGGTTCTGTAGAGCTAGGTAGGATTCCAAATCCTCTTTCCTGCAGCTCCTTGCTTAATTGCCCGATTTGAATCTCTAAAATTTTTAATGACGCTCTTTGGTTTCGAATGGCAGCATCCGTTGAGGTTTGAATTTCCTTGATTAACTTGGAGTTTTCTTCATGCCTTTTTGCTGATTCCCCTATAAATTTGCTCATAGTTTCTTCCATAGATTGTCTTCGTTCTTGAAACAAAAGGTTTGCGTTATTCCTTTGGTAGAATCCTAGAGCTGCTGCTCTATATCCCCCTCCTTGAAAAGGTCCACCAAATGGTGTGTAATAAGCTTCTTTAAGGGTTTTCCCTTCTTCTTTGAGTGGACAATCTTTGGTGTAGTGGGGTCCCTTACATTGTCCACATCCTACTTGAGCAGCATAAACTTTTTCATTCACCTTCTTGATCCCCCTTCCTAGATTATTGAGTTGTGCTTGTATAGCAGCTAGTCCGTCAGAAGTCTCAGTATTTCTTCCTCTAGATGTTCCATTGTGCTATTTTTGAGAGTATTCTGCCATCTCTTGGATGGCCCTTTTTGCATCGGCAGCTGTCTTAGTTGGAATGGCCCCTCTTGAGTCAAGAATCTGTCGTGTTGGGACATCCAACCCATTGTAGAACAAAATTACCTCCTGCATCTCAGTCAAGTAGTGTTGAGGACACTTCATCAAGAGTTCTTTAAAGCGCTCTCATGCTTGATAAAGGGTTTCATCTGGTTCTTGCTAAAAGTTGTTAATTTCCTCCATTTTCTTTGCAGTTCGACCAGGTGGGCAATATCTGTTCAAAAACTTAGTTTTAAGATCTTCCTAAGTTTTGATCGAACCAGTTGGTTCGTTTCTTAGTCAACGAATTTCGGCTCTAGTTAAGGATATAGGGAAGACTCGGAGCATTAGTTGATCCACAGTAATGCTAGGAACATGAAATAAGTCAACAATTTCGAGAACTTCTCAATGTGTTCACTTGCATCTTCATGATCCGAACCACTGAATGTGTTTTCTCGAAGCCCCTTAAGAAATTGGCCTTTCAGTTCAAATTGATCTTTGTTATCATTTTTAGGCCTTGCAACTCCCGATCCATAGTCGGTTCGGGTCTTGCTTATGTATTGCTCCATGGTTTCAGCAATTTTTTCTGCTTTTTCTTCCTCTAAGTATTCTTGGTCAGAAAATAAATTAAAATCAGGCAATCTCAATTCGTCAAGACTTAGTGTCTTGAAGTGTCTCCTAGATGATCGAAATTCTCGTTCTGGTTCTTCGAAAGGTGAGAATAGTTCGCTCATTGAACTCCTTGTCATGCACTACCTGAAACAAGGGATAAACAATCAGTAGGATAGGCTCAGAAGAAAGAAAACACAGATATATGAAATCGATTATGGAAAGCTACTGTTACTGTACCAGATGATTGATACGTCGTATTCAATTGAAGTGAATATGCCGTATTAATCTTTTGAATGAATACGTTGTATTGGACAGAAAGTTTGATACGCCGTATCCAATAGAAGTGGATACGCCGTGTCGGGTTATCGACCAGAATAGTGTATTACGAAAACAATTAAATTAAACACACAAATAAACACATAAATATACAAGCAAACAATTAAATTAACAAATATACAAAAATTATAGAATATACAATAATCTAATTTACACTAATCCTAAAGGGTTAGATCTAATCTAATGTTAAAAACTAAAATATCAAATAAAAAATTAAGATTTTCAAACACTAACGGCTCAAAATCCCTGTGCAACAGAGCGGCCAAAAATTAATGTGTCGTTGTGTGGTATTTATTTTTATGATTCAAGTTTTAAATTTATATTTTGCCGACTTAACCAAAAACAACACTTTAACGGGCAGTGTACTCGGTCGGTGGTAGTTTCGTGGTAAGTAGGGTGTCGAACACTTGGAGTGAAGCACTTTAACTTTTATTAAATACTTAGTTATTTATTCGAGGATAAATTCTAATCTAAGTTCAACCTATGCTAAACCTATGTCCCTTCTAATCCATAATATCTCATTAGGAAAAGTGTGTTTTCAGTCAAAGATGACTGGTCTCGGTTTGTGTGGTAGACTAAACCAATTCAAAACACTAAAACATTCTCGAGCAAAATTAACAGAAGATAAAAGAGCAGATCGAGCCTTTATAATATAAAACTATATTAGCCATTCATTAATCCGACAGAAGTTGGTTTGATTATTCAGTGCAATTATTACATATCTCGAAAGGCATATCCTCATCTTAAGCACTAGCGTTTCAATCCGCCTAAAGACCTAGATACAAAGAATCCTGTCACATTAAAACGCAATCTGTATAAAGCATCCTTATTTGCTTGATATAATCTATCTTAGGTGATTAATGCAATGGTGATCTTGCAAAACCTAGCTCAAGATACTTTACCCCAACTTACTTGCTTAACGCACTTTATAACTAGTAGTCCCACTGTCCCGAGTCTTACCATTTGATTAAGAACGACTCATTGATCCCAAGTCACCTAATGGTCCAACTAACGCTCGCATCTAAGGGTAAAAATAGGTCAATATTTGTGATCCTAAGATGCTACATATATAAATTGCAATAAGGAAGCCTACGACCCAAACAACACCGAATTTGTAGCGTATTAAATATGTAGGACTAACCCCAGTTGAATGATAGGGTCGCATACTTAATCACACAAAAATAAAAGAGTATAAATTTGATAAACATAAACAAGAACACAATGATTAATTGAGCAATCAAGATATAAACAAAACCAAAGATTTAGATCTTCATAATAATGGCTAATACCTGAAGGTATTCGCCTTCAAACATCATAATTAATACAAGAGTAATTGTTTGGCCAAGGTAAACTAAACGAATTAACGAATGATACCAAAAACTGAACGATTACAAAAGTATAAGAAAGTACACGTTGTCTCCTATGGAATGGAGTCGAGTTGCAAGACCTACTTCTGTTCTTTTCTCTTTAGAAAAATCGACTTTTGAGGTTAGGATCTAAAAAAAGATAATGATTTAGCACCACTTAAAATCATTTGAGTTTTGAATTTATACATGGAGTCTGGTTATAGAAGGATGCAATAGCTGTGCATCCAATGCATGGATATGCGTATTGGGGGTTTCTTGGAGTAGGGACCATGCTTGATATCTTCCAGAATATTCACATACTATATCTCCAATACTATGTATTGGTCTTCTCTGGATACGGCGTATTGAGCTTGTTTCCTTTGTTGTCTCTGGTGAGTGCAGGCATGGATACGGCGTATCTTCATTGATGGATACGGCGTATTGGTTGTCAGAACAGTAATCTTCAAAATATCTTCGTTTAAGCTCCAAAATGCGGCGCCCGTATTTGCAAAGTATTCACCAAGTACACCATAATACAGCCATTCTAAAAATACAAATGATTAAGTAACAATTCTTTGCAATAATTATACAAAATGGGTTAATAACATGGGATAAATGATGCTATAAAATAGACGTTATTTGATGTCATCAATGATATGCCTCTTCGAGATAAGTAATCATTGCACTGAATAAATAAACCAACTTATAATCGGATTAATAATGGCTAATACAGTTTTCTATTATAAGGCTCGACCGCTCTTTTATCTTATGTTAATTTGCTCGAGAGAGTTTAAGTGTTTTGAATTGGTTTTAGTCACCACCAAATCGTACCAGTCTCTCAGACTGAAAACCCCCTTTTCCTCATAGAATTAGGAATAGAACTAACATAGGTTTAGCACAGGTTTGACTTAGATTAGAATTAACCTAGAATAGTTAACTAAAGTATTAATAAAAGTTAAGTGCTTCACTCCAAGTGTTCGACAGCCTACTTACCACGAAACTACCACCGACCGGGTACACTGCCCGTTAAAGTGTTGTTTTTGGTTAAGTCGGCAAGATATAAATTTAAAACTTAAATCATAAAAATATATACCACACAACGACACATCAATTTTTTGGCGCCATTGCTGGGGAGTGATTGAAATCTTAATTTTTTATTTGATATTTTAGTTTTTAACATTAGATTAGATCTAATCCCTTAGGATTAGTGTAAATTAGATTAGTGTATATTCTGTAAATTTTGTATATTTGTTAATTTAATTGTTTGCTTGTATATTTATGTGTTTATTTGTGTGTTTAATTTAATTGTTTTCCTAATACACTGTTCTAGTCGATAACCCGATATGGCGTATCCACTTTCATTGGATACGGCGTATCGAACTTTCTATCTAATACAGCGTATTCATTCAAAAGATTAATATGGCGTATTCACTTCAATTGAATACGGCGTATCGATCATCTGGTACAGTAACAATAGCTTTCCATAATCAATTTCGTATATCTGTGTTTTCTTTCTTCCGTGCCTATCCTACTGATTTCTTATCCCTTGTTTCAGGTAGTGTATGACAAGGAGTTCAATGAGCGAACTATTCTCACCTTTCGAAGAACCGGAATAAGAATTTTGATCATCTAGGAGACACTTCAAGACACTAAGTCTTGACGAATTAAGATCGCCAGATTTCAATTTATTTTCTAACCAAGAATACTCAAAGGAAGAAGAAGCATAAACAATGGCTAAAACCATGGAGCAATACATGAGCAAGACCCGAACTGACTATGGATCAGGAGTTGCAAGGCCTAAAATTGATAACAAAGATCAATTTGAACTGAAAGGCCAATTTTTTAAGGAGCTTCGAGAAAACACATTCAGCGGTTCGGATCATGAAGATGCGAACGAACATATTGAGAAGGTTCTCGAAGTTGTTGACTTATTTCATGTTCCTAACATCATTGTGGATCAAATAATGCTTCGAGTCTTCCCTATATCCTTAACTGGAGCCGCAAGTCGTTGGCTGAGAAACGAACCAACTGGTTCAATCAAAACTTAGGAAGATCTTAAAACTAAGTTTTTGAACAAATATTTCCCACCTGGTCGAACTGCATAGAAAATGGAGGAAATTAACAACTTTTAGCAAGAACCAGATGAAACCCTTTATCAAGCATGGGAGTGCTTTAAAGAACTCTTGATGAAGTGTCCTCAACACTACTTAACTGAGATGCAGGAGGTAATTTTGTTCTACAATGGGTTAGAAGTCCCAACATGACAGATTCTTGACTCAAAAGGGGTCGTTCCAACTAAGACAACTGCCAATGCAAAAAAGCCATCCAAGAGATGGCAGAATACTCTTAAAAATGACATAATAGAACATCTAGAGGAAGAAGTACTAAGACTTCTGACTGATTGGCTGCTATACAAGAACAACTCAATAATCTAGGAAGGGAGATCAAGAAGGTGAATGAAAAAGTTTATGTGCTCAAGTAGGTTGTGAACAATGTAAGGGACCCCACTACACTAAAGATTGCCCACTAAAAAAAGAAGGGAAAACCCTTAAAGAAGCATATTACACGTAATTTGGTGGACCTTTTCAAGGAGGGGGATATAAAGCAACAACTCCAGGATTCTACCAAAGGAATGACGTAAACCCTTCGTTTTAAGAACGAAGACATTCTATGGAATAAACCATGAGCAAATTTATGGGGTAATCAACAAAAAGGCATAAAGAAAACTCCAAGTTAATCAAGGAAATTCAAACTTCAACGGATGCTGCCATTTGAAACCAAGGAGCGTCAATTAAAACTTTAGAGATTCAAATCAGGCAATTAAGCAAGGTGCTACAGGAAAGAGGATTTGGAAGCCTACCTAGCTCTACTAAACCAAACCCGAGAGACCATGTCAAATCGATCTCGACTACTATTGAAGCTGATACTCACTTGATACGCCGTATGGGACCTACCTAATACATTGTATCCACCCCACTGAACAGAACACTGTTGTACGAGCAAAAACAAACGACTATTCCGTTTCCAAGTCGTTTGTATGATCATTACTGTGAAAGAAGAAGGGAACTATGGACCAAATTTTACGAAAGCTTATGGAGCTTCACTTATCAATAACACCATACTTCGAAAGGAGAAAGACCTAGGGAGTTTCACTTTACCTTGCTATATTAATAATATTTGTTTTGACAATGCTTGTTTTACTAGGAGTAGCATAAAGTTGTTTATGCCTCTTATTGACTACCTTAACTTAGGATTAGGCCGATTCGCGCCCCCTAGGTTAACAGTGGAATTAGAGATAGGACAGTGAAATATACAAAGGAATTGCTGAAAAATACGTTACTAGTAGGAATTAGGAAATTTGATTTTCTTCATAGATTTTTATAATTTAGATATTCCTGGGATATCAAAGTGCCTTGATCCTCAAAAGGACCATTTTTGTCTACCGCCAATTATGCTAAAATTGATGTTTACAAGAGAAAGATTACATTAAGAGTTAGGGAAGAAAAGATTATTTTCAAAAGTGTTAAACCTGCTAGTAGTTTAATTAAGAGGGTTTACATGTTAAGCTTAAGAGAAAGAATGGAAATTATTTAGAAGATGGGCTTTATGAGAGAGCTTTGGTGTTAATAGGATCATTAGACCTTTCTGGGAAGATTCCATTGAAAGTTAGACTATCTAAATGAACCATTTGAGCTTAAGAGAAATCAAGGTGATGATTTGATGCCCACCATTGAGGAAGGTGAGGTAATTGAGGAATTTAGAACTATGGATGATGAATTTTATACTGGAATTGATGATTACCCTAGTTATTGTGACCTTATGCTTAGGAATATCCATTATAGATTGTGCTAGACAACTTAATTTTTCATGCATGAAGGATTTGAATTATACACACGTCAACTTTCTTCTCAGTATTTTTTGTATTTTTAATGTCTATGTGATGTTCAAAAAGTTTCATAATTCAAAAATGAAAGATAAGATGGTGTACAAGGGGATATCGTTGATAGGCGCCTTAATGAATGAGCCTATTTTTATTAGATCTTTTTCGTTTGTGATCCGACTTTGCCGTTTGGAACATGATGGATGCTTATGTGATAAAGGAAAGGGCGATGTTATGTGGCAAAAGTTTTAAGAGAAGTGTGGAATTAAATCAAGACGTTTGACTGATTATGATTTACCATTTTCAATGGTAATGATGATGTAACTTACAAAATGGTGCGACACATCCGAGGTTTAAAACTTTACACTAATGAGCATGCAACAAGATCCCACCATTCATCTGAAGATAAGTGAGAAAGATAAGACAGGACGAATGAATTAGCATGCATACAAAATTTAACGAGTTCTTAAAGGAGTTTTTGAATCTAGGACCCGATTACATTCAAAATGCAAAGACAGAAGAATGGCTCATACGTGGGCACATTAGCATGCATGAGATGGAATGAATGGAAAGGTGAAGAAAAGTCTAACTTAAAGACTTCACTGTAGACAAAAGTGCTTCCCGGGAGACAACCCGGATTGTTATTTAATTTTATCGAGTATGTCTTCCCAAACATCAATACGACGTATCCGCTTCTGGACGTTATCAGTCTTTACTTTCTATGCACTCTAAAAACATTATTGTCAGTTCTGGAATACGGCATAATCATTAATTTGATACGGCGTATCCACCCAGGACTGGACTCGTATTTCGTTTATTTAGTTTAGTTTAAATTAACCGTAGATGCCAAGATAGGAATGCATGTTTTTCCTATTTTACACAGGACCTCGTAAAAGAAATATCGATGAATATTGGTGGAGAATTTATAAATGTGGAGATCTTGAAGTGTTGGAGTCTTGAAATCTCATGATCGGTTGTCTCCAATAACAATCTTGCCTCATTAAATCAACATGAGAATCTACGATGCAATATTAGGGGAGTATTCTCATTCTAATTCTTTTTAGAATTCCCGTCTTTAATGTTTTTTTATACAACGAATGGACGTTGTATATTCAAGTGGCGGGGGGGGGGTTTGGAATTAGAATGTATACTTGTCTTATTTTTCACACTAAAATGCTTAAATTATGCTCAACTTAAAAAATATTTCAAGCATACTTTTGTAAAATTACTTGATACATAACCCGCACACAATAACCCTTGTTAGATATTATAAGGATTTTAAACTTATCCGTTTCTAAATATTTACCCAAATTCTACAAAATATGAGTGTGCCGGTGATGTAGTAGACTTTAAAACTTGGTTTGTATATCTTTCGATTACCGCAATAATAGAGAACACTTTGGTTTAGATGGGTAACTTGTTTAATGGTAAATGTTTTTAGGATTAACCCAAATCGCCCTTTACATGTTGCTTATTAACTAACTATATTGGTTAGTTAACCCCCATATAAACCCTTTGTTTACTCTCATTTTAAGAGTAAGATACCCCTAGAACAACCCGTAGAGCCAATCCTTTAGGAACTACACCAATTATTTGTATCGTTACACCTTTACACCTTGGCCTACCCTGTTAGATTAAGTTTATTTTACAGTTGCTAGTCGCTTAAAGTGTAAAGTTTGTATTTCCCAAGTCTTGTGTTAAAATTTTCTATCTTTGGTACAGTTGGAAGAATTTACACATTGCAAATGGGAATGTATATTATAGTCAAAACTCATGTATTTTTACTATCATCGCAATTATTGGTACGTTCGAAGAATGAAGGAATTATCAAAAGAATTATCCGGAATTATTATGATCGTGAAGATGGTGAAACTACACCGAGTTTCATAGTATAGTGTAGAAAAAAAATCAAAAAAAATTAGAAAAATCGCAAAAAAAGAGAGGAAAGTTTAAAGATAATCATTTCGCAAAGCAAGAACCGAAGGAATTATTTGAAGGATCGATTATTCATAGATGCAAATCGACGATGTAGATTATTGTATAAAGTGAAAGATATTGCCACTTGCCTTGTAAAGTATGTAAAGTATGGAATGAATGGGAAGTTGACCGTTACGGGAACGCCAACTCAGGTTGTTGTTTTTGATCTATGATCAAGACGTTGTAAATAGTTGTGTCTTTATGTCACACCCCGAAAATTTCAGGTCAATATTTTAAACTTTTCCGATCATTATTTTTTATTTTATACGATACGTTTGAATCCGGCAGTTTACCAGGAAGTTAACGTGCGTAAATCTGAAAAACGTCATCGGATGCGTTCCGACTTCGGATTTTGATTAGTTTAGATATTATATGAGTTGTTTTATCTTTTCTAATTGTCTCGTAGTTTACGATCACTCCCGATATTTATTTTTACGCTTTAACGTTTAAGTTGCGTTTTTCGTGTTTTTGACCTAACGGAACCCCGGAAACCCGAAATCTTTTCGTGTAAACTTTAGTTATCGTCCATCCCATATTCATAAGCCAAAAATTTCATTCATCCCTCCCCCTCTACTCAAAGCACACGCATACACACACTTAAATAAATCAAAAAGCATCTTTTACCTCTAGTTTGAATTTCAAAAAAATAAAACACCATCACATGCAAGAAAGTGACATGTTTGTTTTGTCCTCCACTACAAGTCAATAGATCTTACACTTCAAATGTTGACCTTTGGACCACAATTCCACTAGTGATCCATTCAAGCTAAACTTGGAGCCAAAGTAGTAAGACATTTAAGCTAAACTTAGAGCCAAAGACAAAAATTTTGTTCTCCCCCGCCCCCCACCCCCTCCTTGACTCTAATCGGCCAAACCCCTCAACACACATAATCTTGGTGCGTTTGAGTCACTTGTAACACTAAAACCCTAACCCATATCTTATAAATACCACTTATAAACACACACATCTCTTTTAGTTCATTTCATTTGGCAAAATTGTTTTCTTTTCTCTCTTGTCCCCTCCTAGCTCACGAAACACACACAAACACACACATAATCCATACTTTTGATTTCTACCAATATTCACACATCTTAAACTTCATTATATCAAGATCCAAGGTTATTCCAAGAAGGTTTTCATTTGATTTCAAATGTCTTTCAAGAGTTTATAAACTAGGGTTTCAAGATTTGTTGTTGGGTTTTATAGATCTATTATTTTGGGGTACAGATCTTGTGATTTCTCTACTTGTTCTTCATTCTTATAAGTATCTTGAATATTTCTTTGTGGTTTTTCTTATGTTCTTCTTATATGTTCAAAGATCCATACATCCTTATGTTGTGTTTTAATTTTTGAAAGATTATAAAATAAGATTTTGTAAATAATGATGCTACTTTGTTTCACTAGTTTAATAGTATGTTCTTGGTGAGATGAGGGTTGAATGAGAGTTGCAACAATAGAAATGAAGGGATTAGGTTAGATTTAGGTGTGGTTTTGTTGTGGATTAGTTGTGAATGGAGATTAGGCTAGATTAGACACTATTATGAAGTTTGGATGTATTTTGGTTGCGTTTTTGGCAAAAAGTACTTGCTGTCCCAAATTTGTTTTGGAGTTTTGGTCGACCTAAAAATATTTTCATTAGACGTAAAAGTAGTTTTTAAAGAGCTCATTTCGAATAAATAGTTTTTCATATATCGCACATTAAAATTGAATTTAAAACGATCAACTATAGCCAAATGAAACTTGAAATATTTTTCGACAAAACCGGATGAATAGTATGCTGATGTGAATAGTAAAATGAGTTTTCGGACACTTTCGGACATTTTTGGACTTTCTAAACACTAGCCAAACATATAGTAACATATACCTATTGATTAGTATCATTTAAAGACACTGTTAGTATATTTTAGGAAAAGCGATAAAGTTACTAAAAATAGTAAGTTTGGTAAAAATTTAGCGGAACGGACTTAGAAGTTAAGTGTTTAAGGGTCGTTAGTGCGTTTTGAAAATATGGAAACTTATTAATATAGGGGACGGTATTAACCGTTTAAAACTAAAAAACTTTCCTAAAATAGAAACAAAAACTTTCCAACAATAGAAACTTACTAAAAATAGTAATTTTTGGTTGAACACCAAAACTTAACGAAAAACTATATGATTTTATTTCGCCATGATTTGATAATCAAACCAAAGCAAACACACATGGATGTCTTTTGGTGATAAACATATTGTGCAATTCTTGGCATACTTTCCGTGTTTCTAAGACGCGTTATTATTCTAGGTCGCGGCTAGATTTCTATATCATCTTTTACTTGCTCATCTTGCTAAGGTGAGTTCATAGCCTCACGTTTTACTACTTTTACTTTACTATTTTAGGGTGAGAAACATTGCTTGTTTTCAAACCATGGACACAGTTACTTTACGTTTCCTTTTCCTGATTACGTGTTGCCTAAGTAGCGAATATACAACTAATGCCCGAATTACATGAACCGTTAATTGCTTAACCGACCGTACTGGTTAAGTGAGCGCGAATGTTGTAAATAGATCTATTGGGACTAATTATCCCTATCCGGATAAGTAGCGCTTACTAGTTTTGGAGGTCCGAACAAACGGATATATACCATGTCGAAATGTCAATAGGTGATCCTGGTCAGATACCTTTATGTGAATTTGTATCTCCTATAACTGTCACGTGCGTACTGTGAACTTGTGGTCCACCTTTAATATTAAATTTAAACCTATGAATTCACTCAACTTTATGTTGACCGTTTTAACATGTTTTTCTCAGGTGCTTAGCTGTGGATGTCTTTGCTTGCTATTTGGTGTCGCTATGCATTGGACCGATTTTCAAGAAACGCTATTATCTATTGTTTAAACATCGTTCTCAATTTCTAAAACTTTTATTCGCTTCCGCATATTATTTTTAAACTTATGTCAAACTTTAACTATTTTAATTAATGCAACGATGTTGGATTTTCAAACGTACCCTTAGAGGTCGTTCTTTGTATCTTATGTGATGTATACTATGACGTCACGCCCCCGGACACGTGTATTCCGACCAGGCCCCGTTTGGGGGTGTGACAATTTTTTTTCTTTCTAAATTAGTAGTATTATTATTTGTATAATTAAAAGGTAAGTGTATAATAAAAATGTGAGGTTTAAGGCTCAAGTGCGGGTTTCTAGCAAGGTTCGACCAAGACAAAAAAAAAAGGTTTTACTAAAATAAAATTATAAAGTCCCCAGGGTAAAATAATGAAACATTGAGTTACATTAAACACGTAGACGAGTAATGAGCTAAAAGACAGCTCAGAATTACGGGAATCGTAAAAATTACTGAATCGGGTAAACCGTAAAAATAAAATTTTATTTAGAGGTAAAAATAGGAATAAAATATAATTAAATTATTTACCTGAATTTACTAAGTATTACAGTCGATCCCCCTAAAGGAACTCTGGTCCCCAGAGTTCAACTAGTGACTGTAGCGTACGAGATGGTTGTGAAAAGATGAGGGTGCTTGCTACATAATTGTTCCAATCGCTCCCATGTGAGTTTAGCTCCCTTATGAAGTACAGCTTGTTGTCGAGTCGCAATGCATCTAGATCCCACGGTAATTTGAGTTTGTATAGTTCGCTTTCTCTAATGATTCCGCACCTTGTACCGCATATGTAGCGTCTCAGTTTCTTAAATGCCAGGACTAAAGCTCCTATCTTCAGATCATGCGTCAAAACGTATTCGAATGATTCAATAAAACAATTAAACAAGGTATCAACAATATTGAATAAGTAATAGTCAACACACATCAAATGTCTGTAATGTGCATGTAGGTACGGATTAGTTGTTATGAAAATCTTTGATGGAAAGATTGAATATCGATACTAATGAGAGAACAAGTGAAAACGAAGAATTATTATGTCATAACGATGATCAACGAAGCACATACCGAATAACAATACGTATCAAGATCGAATAATGAATTTGTAATGATAATTAATGTGAACAAAGGAATCAAGTAATTTATTACTCTTCAAAGGAAGTGAATATCAATACAAAAAGGTTATAATGAGTTTTATATTTCTGGATTAGAGAATCCTAAAAGAGAGATTAACTATTATAAGAACAAATTTGCAAACAATCATTAATCAATACAACGAAAAAATGAGTGAATCATAAAGAAATAGTCAAGGCATCGCGAGAGGAATGAATGAGAGTATACGAAGAAACAATATATGATGTCGCGAGCATGTAAAATATGAATATGTCAACA
>BQNB010096373.1:8738-25641 GCA_026074375.1 Tanacetum coccineum
TAATAGCTCAATTTGAGCTTAGAGACTCAAAGAGCTGATGAGAGCTTATTAGAAGCTTTTGGAATAGTGACTGACAACATTTTAAGATTATAAGAGTGGTATGTGCTAAATTACACATACCTTTATCCATTAAAAACGGACTTAAATGACCAAAAACAGACAAAAACTGCCAAATATATGTTTGTTTTGCATTTGTGTTGTGCAGGAAACAGATATTCACAAAAGGACGAAAAAACAAAGCCAAAAACAACAAAGCTGGGCACGGAATGGAAAAGTGTGAAAAGACGAAGCCAAATCAAAGCCAAAAAGTCAACCAAGTCAAAAAGTCAACCCCGACAAAGTCAAAGTCAAGAGGAAGTCAAAATCAGAAGAAATATAACTTAAGGGACCAAAAATGTCAAATCCCTAAGTGTAATACAAGAAGAAAAAGACTACAAGGGCTGATTTTGCAATTTACTTGAAATAACAAGTGAAGGGGTGTTTCTGCCAATGTCCCAAACTTGTTTACCCAAAGGACTATGTTTGCAATAAGAGTTATAAGGTTGAGGGGGCATTTCTGCCAAACCCTCAACCTTATATCACCACAAGGACCATGGATGCAAAATACCTTATAACTTCGGGGGACTAACCTTGCCATTTCTCCAAACCCACACCCTGTCACCCCAAACCTTTTTATAACTCACTTTCCCGCCCAAACCAAAACCCAAGAACTGTTCACGGGTTTTCTTCCCTTTCTTTACCCTGTAAACTTTCAATTCCACCATGGATAAACCTTTCCCCCCTCCTCCACTATCATTCCCACCAGCCCTAAAGCATTGCCATGTTGGCAATCTCACCATTCTCCATGTTCTTTAACCGAATCGATGGCTGGGATGAACTCAAAGATTTAAGGGCCAAGATTGCTTTGAGCTTTTCTCTCACAAAACAAACACATTGGGGTTCTTGTCTCTACAAAGAAACACAGGAAGAAAACCAAGGAGAAGACCCAAAGACCAAGACCTAGCTCGTTTTTGTATAAATAGGGCCAAGTGTAAGCCTTAAAGGCATCTTAGCTTAATTTTAGTTTTACTTGTAATTTTCATTAAGTCACTTAACTTATTTTCAGCTTATTAAACTTTTTCTTTCAGTATTGTATCAATTTTAAAGTTTAATGAAGTTTTGAGGTATTTAAGGTAAATTTCAATCTTTTGTTAAGTTGTTAAATTATGTTAAAGTAAGGTTAAAAAGCTCTAGAATAGCTTATTTATAAGCTTTCTTCATTAAGTTAATTAAAAAGTTAAGTAGAAAATACAAAAGTAAAAAAAAAACCTCTCAAAATTACCACAGCTTATAATTTTGGATGATAAGCCGGATATGGATGGGCTTATGGACTCACTAGCTTGTTAAACACAAGCTAGAGCTTTGTTGATTAAGCTCTAATGATCATTGACACCCTTGTTTAGAGCAAAAAGGGGTTTGTAAGTCATTTTCTTTCATTTAAGCTTATTTTCTGCAATTTCCCTTATTTTTAGCTTATTTGTGCTTATTTTCTTTTTCAATATGTTTTATTCATGTTTGCTTATCATGTGTTAAGACTTACTTTTAAACCATTGTCCTTACGCATCTCAAAATCAGTTTAAAAAGTCTCTTGAAGTCATAAAGGTGTTTGGGTTAAGGACCCAAAATGGGTAAATTCAGGTAAAAAACCTATTGGGTTATTTGGTTAACTTTGGCCACCCTTATTAAGGTTATTTTAAGCTAATTTTAAAAGTTTTTGAGTCTAAAGGTAATTTTTCAAGTATTTCTATGAGACTCTTACAAACTGTGGTCAAAAATAGTTTGTAAGAGCTTATTTAGTTAAGGCTTTTAAAACCAAATTTTTTTGACTTGTTTTTTGGTGTTCATTCTAAAGTCTAAGTGCATGCCCTAAAGTCCTTTGGGATAGTCACTTGGTTTTGTCAAAAATTCTATCAAATTTTTTGGCCACGTTTACATAGTAAAACTGTCACATTTTCAATCAAAAATTTGAGCATTTAAACAGCTTATAGCTTTGAAAATTGATGCACAATCTCATTAGGATCTTGTGTCTACCTGTTTCAGCTTATTTTTTAATTTAAAGATTATTAGGTGGCTTATTTTTAAGCCATCTTTTTGTCCCTTTTTCCTTTGTTGTCCCCTGGTGCAAAACAGCCAATAAACACCCCTTTTTCTTGGCTTATTTAAGCTGGAAAGCTTAAGCTTTCTACACTTTTAGAAAGCCTATAAGCTCTTTAACAAGCCCTCAAAAGCCCCACCTTAAACATTCCTCTATGTGGCTTAACTTTAAGCCAAAAGTATGCTTGTGACTGTTTTCAAACATTTCTAACTCTTAAGCTCAATTAGCTTATTTGAGCTTGTGGGCTTATTGTTGTTGCTTGTATCTTATTGCATTTAAGTGCTTATTAGTTTAGTTTAGATATCCCCCCCCCCCCCCCCCCCCCCTTGAGGATTTTAGGAAATTTAGCTTATTTTGAGCTTTTAGAGCTTATTTCAATTTGGCCAAAAAAGTCCCTTTTTGTGTGCAAAAGTCTTATTGTGACAGCTTTTTTAAGCTGTCATTTAGGCTACCATTTTCTTCCCTTTTTAGCAATTTTGGCTATCTATAGGGGGGGGGTTTGGGGGGGCTTTAAGCCCCTATAACTCAGGCCATTGGGTCCTACTTTAAGGGCTTAAAATAGCCCCAAAAGTGCCCCAAGGCCCTTTTGACTGTAACCCAAGCCCAATTTGGTAAATAGCTTTTTTAATTTCATGGCATATTAGGTTTGACTTCCTTAGCTTATTTTGTTGATATTTCCTTATTTAGGTGGTAGTAGAAGACTTTATTTTTTGCTTATTTGCACCTAGCCTTTGCTATTTTGTTCTTAAAAGCCAAGGAAAATAAGCCAAATATTTTTTTTACCTTTTTAAAAGTCTGTTCATTTAGGTGCTTAATTGAGGGCTTATTTGTGTCCCAAATCAAAAAGTAAGTAGGGCTTACTGAAGCTTATTGGCAACTCAACAAGGCTGTGGGACCCACTTTCTCTCCAAAACAGCTTAAGGGGTCTAAACTTAAGCCCCAAAAAAAAAGCTTCTTAACTGTGTGCAAAACATTATAATCCCCTTTAGGCTTATTCCATATATTTTGCTTGTTTTTTGATTTTAATCTGATAATTTGTTCTTATTAGATTGGCCTAAGCCATTTGTAAGCTTATTTAGTTAGTTAATAGAGCTATTCGAGCTTATTTAGTTGAATTAGTTTTAAGACTTATTAAAAAGCTAAGGTCCTGTCAAATTCAAGTAGCTTAATTCTACTTATTTATTTCTTTTTCATAAAAAATTTTTCAGTTTTTAAAAGTTCTGTATCTTTTAGAGTTTAACAAGTTTTAAAAACAAATTTACAAAAAAAAGGGAAAGTAGAAAAAGTCGGGGGTGATCAAGCTCCGAACCCCCGACCTCTACCACACTCAACCCTCTATACACTCACACACTCTACCGCTGCGCCTTGGGTCATTTCTGTTAGAACCCTTGGGTGTTAGGTATTAAGTGTTTTTGGGTCATAAGCCTAAAAAGCTTGATTAGTGATCTTATTTTACTCGGCTTATATGATAAGCTGAGTTTGGGGGGGGCCCACTTATTTTTCCCTAGGATTGTTTAACCTTTAAGCTATTTTTGTTAATAAAATTTTCAGAATTATTTTATAAACTTTTTAGTAATTTTTTAATAATTTTTTTTCTTTTTTAAACTTTAAAAAATCATAAAAAATAAAATATTAATCAGAAAAATATAAATCTTTTTTTAAAATTTTTTTCTTTTTTTCATATACTTTGTTAGAAAAATATAAAGTTTCAGTAAGGTTAATTATTTTAAAAATTTATTTTAAAGAACGGTTTTTGACCCCGTTCCTTGTCTTGACTCGTTTTGGGCAAACGACCTCCGTATTTTAGTCTAGTTTTTTTTAAACTTCGATATCTGCTCATTTAGAATCTATATTAGCTTTCAAATTGTTATAGTGTTAAATTGCAAAATTTAGGTTTTTGACCCTCGTTTCTCGTGCCCGTTTTAGGATTTAAGTTATTTAGCTTTCGTTTTTAGGATTTATTTAACCGTTTTTGCACATTTATCTTATAGAAATAGAAAACCAATCATACCTTTGTCATATTCAAACATCAATCATCAATCCGTCATTCGATTTTCCATTTTAGCCTCGTTGGGACAAAACGACCTGGGAATCATACTTCCGGCTACATATATATTTTATTTGTGAACTTTTGACCATTCCTGTGTAAAGGTAATCGTTTGAGTTTTGCTTATATATTATATATAATATTATAATTGACTAATCAATATTGGGCCGCTGCCGGGGAGGCTTGTGAAACGATTATCGTTAAGGTTGACAATTTGTGTTTAAATCTGTGAATATTTTCTTCAAAAAAATATAAAAAGTACAAAAATATTTTTCATTTTCTTTTATTTAGTATAATTATCATATAAAAACAAAAGAAAAACCAAAAATATAAAAATATGGTCCATAAAAAAAAAGAAATAAAATTCACAAAATTGGTAAAAATACAAAATATATAATCCTCAATTGTGAGGTATTATCAATATAACTTCCGGTGAACTTGTTTGTTCCCAACTCGAACGAAAAAAGATTTAACAAACTTGCCATTTGAGTTCTCTTAGACGTACGGCTCACCTCGAAAAGTTAAACAAACTAAAAAGTTGGTATAATTGGGGTTTTTGTTCCAAGAACTACGACCCAAAAGGAAAATAAGCTTCGCGCTATTCCTACTCCTCCGCTCAACCTGTGCATTTATCTTTTGAGGAGCTTACGTGAAGTAATAGATTATTTGGTTGACGTTGTCTATCTCGTTGTCCGTTAAAATCAATTGTGAAAAATCATTACTAAACAAAATTTAGTGGTAAAATTTCTTTTTATATTTCTTATTTTGTGCATGGCACTCGTTTCTCAAGTCCGTAAACGTCGACAACAACAAGTCCGACAAACTTCTGATTGTAACACCAATATCTGAGACACCAACTAGCACTCAAAAAACTTTCAATCCTCCATAGTTACGATGGACATAATCGTACTATGGCTCAAATTGCTCTGCAAGCACCCACCGAGTTTTTACGAGGAAGCGATCGTATGTTTCCCGAGATCAACCAAACAATTTTGGAGATCAAGATGTGTCTACTTATCTTGTTCAAAACAAGCAAATTTTTTGGACATGATAAAAGACCCACATGCTCACATCCGATATTTCGAAAAGATCACTTCTACGATGAAGTTTCCCGAACGTCCCGATACGTCGGTTAAGCTTAAGCTTTCCCATTTTCCCTCGAGAGCAGCCCGGATTTGGCTTGAAAAGGAACCCCCTCGATCAATACTCACTTGGGATGATCTTGTGTCAAAATTCATTAACAAATTTTTTCCTCCTTCTAAAACGACAAATCTTAGAAATGAAATCACGAGATTTCAGCAAAGATTTGACGAATCGTTTTATGAAGCTTGGGACCGTTTCAATGATCTTCTTAGGGCATGCCCGCATTCATGGGGTTTTTTTTTTTTTTTTTTTTTTTTAATTTTGTTTATTTGTTTTTTTTTTTTTTTTTCGGAATTGCATCAACTCGATACATTCTATAATGCCTTGAACACAAATGATCAAGATTCATTGAATTCCGCCGCAGGTGGTAACTTTTTGGATAAAATGCCTCGAGAATGCCTAAAAATCATCGAGAGCAAATCCAAAGTTCGTAATTCACGAAGCAAACCCGTTGTTGCTAAAGTGAGTACAAGCACTTCCACCTCCGGAATCTCTCCCGATGTCTCCGAACTCAAAGATATGGTCAAAGCACTGCTCTTGATAAGAAAAATCACTCCAAGCACCCGCTCACCAAACTCCCGCTCCAGTAAAAGCGATCGAGGGAAGTTGTGTGGACTTGCATGGAGCTCATCATACAAAGTTTGTCCCTCCGACCGAATGGCAATGTTATCATGACAACATTTCAAGCTTACGTCTCTCAAGCCGTCCGCGCTAATATCAATCACGGGAATACCAGTGCCCGACCTCCAATGTTGCAACCAAATTCGACCTCCAAGTTTACCACCTATCAAAACCATCAAAACAACCAAAAATCGGGGATCAAGTTTCACCAAAATCGGGGTGAACCAATTTTAACCCAAAGATCGGAGTAATAATATCAGTCAAGACCAATATATCAACCCCAGGTTAATCAACCCCTAGCTTATCAAGCCCCTGTTTACCAAGCTCCCGCTCCTCAAACACAAGGTGTGTCTAAGACCGATTTTGATAGCTACGTAAAGGCTAATGATGCGGTTATGAGGAATGTGCAAAACCAGGGGCAAAACCTGTAAGCTCAATTGAACAACTTGGCTACTTCAAACCAAAGGCTTGAAAGTATGCAAAGTTAACTTTATCGAAAATAACACCGCCTCTACTTCAGGTTCGGAAACTCTCCCGGGTAACACCGTTACTAACCCGAAGGAGGATTTGAAAGTGGTGTTGCTTATCAAGGACCCACTTCATCTTCTTCTCCGAAAGTGATGAATCGTGATACCGAGGTTACAAAGGATACGATGCTTCCTACTAATAACGGAAGCACCGAAGACATCCAACCTCTGGTAATTCAAGTCCAATCTCAAAATCCAACTTCCGAGCCAGTTGTTGATCCCGTTAGTGCTCCAATGCCTAACCAACGAACATCAATTCCATTTCCTTCAAGAAGAAATGATGAAAGACGCCGTGAAAAAGCTAATGATCAAATTGAGAAATCTACGTAAAACTTTAGAGATTTAGAGTTTCGAAATTAGCTTTATCGGATGCCTTGACCCATATGCTAAAATTTGCCTCGACTCCTAAAAACTACAATCGGAAATAAAGAGAATGTTGAGTGAAATTGGCTAGAACTCCAATTGAACAGAGTTTCTCAGCTGTCATCCTAAACAATTAACCAAGAAAACTTAGAGACCCTGGCCGATTTCTCATTACCAAGTGAATTTTCAGGGATTTAATACATCAACGCCATGGCCGACTCGGGCAACACTTAATCTTATGCCATACTCCTACTAGAAAGAACTCTCTCTTGCCTGAACTAACCCCAACTTGCATGACGCTAGAGGCTAGCAGACCTTACAATCACTGAACCAATCGGTAATGCCAAAGACGTCCTGTTTAAGGTAGGAAATCCAGTTCAGCAATTTGGTGGTCGTTGATTTTGAGCCAGACCCCCGAGTACCTTTAATCCTCGGGAGAAGTTTCTTTAAAACCATCGGCATTAATATAATTGTTTACGAATGTGAAATAACCCTTCGTGTTGGCAAAGAGGCCATCACCTACAATCTGGACCAAAACTCGAGATACCACTGCCAATTACAGGCATATGACGGCAAACCAATCGACGTCATTGAAATAGGGCATGTGAAGAATACTCGCAAGAAGTTCTAGTTTTTCTGATTCATTTGCAATACGGTAATCCATCTCCGGATTACTGAACCAAATTGAGTTCCAAATTCTCACCAACACTAACTCCTTTCGTGGATAGAGATTTTTCTCTCTTCACGAAGAAGCAAATGCTTTTATAGCATCAATGACGAGCCAATTCACGGGAAATTGATGCTACTTCTATGATACCGGAGGGTGACATTCTTCTCAAGAAGCACTTCTCAATAGTGAACGTTTACCGTCCTCTTCCAGAATCATATAAGATTATTTTTCCACCCGGAATCCGGGAAGAACTAAAGTTGTTAACGCTTAAATCAACATTTGATGATCCTCCCGATGTTGAACATCAAGGACTTTCCACCTCATTTAGAATACGCATTTTTTGAAGCGACGACAAGTTGCCAGTCATATTTGCGAAAGGGAAATTAAATGGATGAGGAAAAGGCAGCTACTTATCCAAAAATGTTTCTAAAGTCCCACAGCGAGCCATCGCTTGGAACTCTTCCGATACAAGGGTGTTTATCCAGAGTTTTGTACTCACAAAATCCTTAAGGAAAGAGGACTACCACCAACAGTTCAGAGTCAAAGACGGGTAAACCCAAAGATCCACGACGTCATCAAGAAAAAGGTTGAAAAACTTCTTAACGCCGGATTAATTTATCCAATCTCTGACAGTCCATGGGTAAGCCCGATACATTGTGTACCAAAGAAGTGGTTGGTATAACCGTCGTTAAGAATGAATGATAATGATTTGATACCAACTCGAATTGGTCATGTGTGGAGAGTATGCATGACTATAGAAGTTAATGTGGCCACCCGAAAAGACGCATTTCCCAATGCCCTACATGGATCAAACCTCGAAAGACTCGCGGGAAACAATACTATTGTGTCCCTCGATGGCTATCCGGGGTTTATTTACAGATTCCAATTGACCCGAAGGATCAAGATAAGACAACAGTTTCTACATGCCCATACGGTAACGTTTCCTATCGCCGCGCATCCTTTTGGGCTAGTGCAACGTAACCCGGACACGTTTCAACGATGTAAAGATGGCAATCATCCATGACATGACGGAAAAAACAATGGAAGTATTCATGATGACTTCTCTGTCTTCGAGATATCTTTCTCCTCAAGCCTATCCCATTTGGAAACAATGTTAAAATGGTGTGAAGACACCAATTTGTCCCTAATTGTGAGAAAAGCCATTCATGTAAAGGTGAAGGCTTTGTTCTTAGGACACAAAAATTCTAAGATCGGGAAATTGAGTCGAATATCGTTCTAAGAGTTAAGTTAATAGCCAAAGCCTCCCTCACCCACATACGAGAAAGTTTCCGTAGCTTTCTTGGGCAATGCCGGGTTTTACCGACTTTTATACAAGACATTTTCGAAAATTGCCCGTCCAATGACCATTTGCTTGAAAAATGATACCCATTTTTCATCTCAAAGAGTGTATCGAATTCCTTTAATACACTTAAAGAAAATGACCTGAGGCTTCCAATTTTGAATTGAATCCCGACTGGACATGCACCTTCGAACTCATTTTTTTGCAAGCGATTTGCAATTGGGGCAGTTCTAGGGCAACTAAAAGAACAAGTATTCCAACCAATTCACTATGCCACAAGACAATGTCCCTAAGCTCAAGCACACAACACTACGACCGCAAAGAATTACTTTTGACCGTACGTGTACGATTTTGAGAAATTCTGGACATATCCGTTTTTTTCCAAGAGCATAGTGTAAACCGATCATTCTGACTATAAAGTCTCTCTTTGCTAAAATGAATGCTACGAGCAAACTAAACCGGTGGGAACCATTTGCTCCAAGAATTCGATGTGAATACGAGACAAAAAGGAGCAGAAAAATCTTGCCGCCGATCATCACTCCAGACTTGAGAACCCTCACCAAAATGAAGTTCGAGAACAAAGAAATTCACTGAAACTTTCCTCTCGAGACTCTTGTGAACAGTATTGCTCTTCATGATGATAGAACCCCATCGGTTTTCAGACTTTGGCAAACTACCATGCAGGGAGCTTCATTGTCAAGGGAATGACGACCCACAAAAAACAAGTTTTTCAAAGATGTCAAACATTACTTCTGGGACGACCCCTTTCTATTCAAGAACTGCAATTGGGGCAGTTCTAGGGCAACGAAAGAACAAGCATTTCCAACCAATTCACTATGCCAGCAAGACAATGTCCGAAGCTCAAGCACACTACACTACGACCAAAAAAGAATTACTTTGCCGTATGTACTCTTTGATAAATTCTGGTCAATCTCGTTTTGACCAAGAGCATATGTAAACCATCATACTCTGCTATAAAGTATCTCTTTGCTAAAAAGGATGCTAAGGCAAGACTAATGCGGTGGATCCTTTTGCTCCAAGAATTCGATGTTGAAATACGAGACAAAAAAGGAGCAGAAAATCTTGCCGCCGATCATCTCTCCAGACTTGAGAACCCTCACCAAAATGAGTTCGAGAACAAAGAAATCACTGAAACATTTGGGGGGCTCTCGAGACTCTTGGATCAGTTGCTCTTCGTGATGATAGTACCCCATGGTTTGCTGACTTTGCAAACTACCATGCAGGGAACTTCATTGTCAAGGGAATGTCGACCCAGCAGAAAAACAAGTTTTTCAAAGATGTCAAACATTACTTCTGGGACGACCCCTTTCTATTCAAGATCTGTTCCTGACCAAGTAAATAGGCGTTGTGTTTAGGGGCCAGAAGTCTTTAGACATTCTTAAAGGGGGCTAGCCACAGTGGACCCACCTGGGGGGGACTCAACGGTGCCAATTACACCGCTAAAAAGGTCTTCGATTCAGGATTTTAATTGCCCACGATTTACAAGGATTCCACGACTTTGTCACCCGATGTAACATTAGTCAACGTCAAGGCAAATTGTCGGCAACGTGATAGATGCCACCAATTCAATCTAAGTTTGCGAAATCTTTGACATTATGGTGCATCGATATTTATGTGACCGTTCCCGCATGTCAATTGTGAACAAATATATACTCGTAGCATCCGATTACTTATCAAAAATGGGTTAAAGCAAAAGTCGCTCCCATCAATGATGCCCGGAGATTGTATTGCAAATTTCTTAAGACTCTTTCTCCAGAATTTGAGCCCTCGTGCAATCATAAGCGATCGCGGAAAAAATATAAAAACCCATTTTAGCAACGACCAGTTTTAAAAGGTCATGCTTAAATACGGAGTCACTCATCATCTCTCCACCGCGTATCATCCACAAACAAGTGGACAAGTTGAGGTATCCAATCGTGGTTTGAAAAGAATTCTTGAAAGGACCATAGGCGAAAATCGTGCCTCTTGATCCGGAACAAACTATATTGACGCTCTCCGGCCTTCCGTACAGTCATACAAAACACCCATCAGGTTCACTCCGTACAAGCCTTGTATATGGAAAGGCATGTCAACAACCGATGAATTGGAGCCCACAAAGATACAGGGGCCCTTAAGCATACAAACTTTGATATCAAAACCGCGGGTGATCACAGAAAAGTTCAGCTCAACGAACTTAATGAACTTCGTGATCATGCCTATGAAAATTCTTTGATTTACAAAGAGAAAACAAAGAGAATCCATGACTCCAAGATCAAAAATCGCGTTTTCAACGTCGGTGATCGAGTCCTCCTCTTTAACTCTAGATTGAAGATTTTCTCGGGCAAGCTTTAAGAACCCTCGGAGTGGACCATTCACTGTAACCCAAGTCTTTCCATATGGCACTGTCGAGTTATTCCAAAACTTCGGGCCAAACTTCAAAGTGAATGGTCATCGGTTTTAAAGCACTACTTTGGAGGTGACATACCAATCTCGAGGTTGTCCCGGATCTCCAAACGTTCCCCATGGACCAATAAATTCGGGGACGGGTCAAGCATAGCGACCTTAAACAAGCGCTTCGTGGGAGGCACCTCATGCTTATCAGTATCAGTAGTAGTAATGAATAAGTGTTTTTGTGTGAGGAGGCTTACATCTTCCATTACCCGTGAATTGTCTATATTTTGTGTTTTTTGTGTTTATGTCCCAGGATTTTCCCGGATGTTAAATACTTATTGTGCTCTCAGTTTTTACCTTCATCCACAAGAGGTTTCACATCCTCAGCTTCATTTTTGGGAATCCGTTCAAATCTAATCGACAACGTTTTATCTTTGGCACACTTCAAAACGGCCTTAGATTTACGTATCGGGTTGGGGGGGGGGGTAACCCCTTTAAAACATCGGGGACGATGTTTATTTTTCTAGTATGGGGGGGGGGGGGGAATCATCGATTTGATATGCCTTGCTCGTTTGTATCACACAATCCCGTTTTTTTACCACAAAACTTTCGCAAGGAAATACCAAAAAAAAAAATTAAAAATTTTCGAAAAATAAAAATAAGTGGTTTTGGTCACAGTTATTGACTTTCTAAATGGTAGAATGGTGAATAAATTTTTTGACTCGATCGTGCTTGTTGAGCCCTAGCTTTGTCCCTTAACCATTAATAAACGAAAGTTTTATTAGGCAAGCATTCGCGGATCCTTTTATTAGGATTTTAAAATATTGCGAAGAACGAGAAATGATTGTGTTTTTTTACAAGTAGTATGCTAAACAAGGAATAATTGGAAATCCTTAAAAGCATATATAAGTGTAAACTTGTCATTTTTCTCCAGAAATCTCTTAACCTGACTAATAAATTTGCTAATTTTGCTTTAACTTTAAACCGACATTTTCTAGAAAAGAAGCACTTTGAAACTGTAAAAATTATTCTGACTTAAGTTCAGCATTATATACTTGAGTTTCTAAAAAACGAAAAGTATCTCTATAACGAAAATATAAAAAAAAACAAAAAAAACAAAATAATAAAAAAATAAAATATAAATATAAATATAAATATAATATATATATATATAAATAAAATCAGTGGGCTGTGATAAAGGTTTTAACTGCATCTTTCCGCTCACAACCGATGTTGCATCTTCAAACAAGGCCCATAAAGTGAGATAATAAATCATATGTGTTATCAAATAAAGCCGTCGTCAGACTAAGTTCACAACAATCTTGTCGAGTCGTGGCCGATTTTTGTAGTCATGTAAAAAGATTACGGTAGAAATAGAATATAGCTAATAATATAAATTTAATGTTTAAGATTTCCATTTCTAAACTCAATTATAATTTTGAGAACTAAGAATAACATGCTTAAGACTCAAAAGTTGTTGTGTTGGCGACCGGTAGAGTATTTCGATTAAGTAATTCTCCGTTGGGTGTCAAAAACCTGGGCACTTAGCTGATGAGGCTGGGACGTTCCGAGAAGAAAGGTCACTAAATGGAATAATCTCACCAATGATATCCATTAAATTTTTATATGTTTGCATTGCTTTTGAGTAAGTGTTTTTTATTTTAACGGTAAATCTAAGAAATTCGCCTAAAAAAGGTGGAGTATCTCGCTATTACGTTCGAACATTCACCTGATGGGTCTCAACCTGATAACCTAAGCCGAACTCGGCTGGGATCTATCGAGAATATGTTGAGTTGAAATGAGTACACACATTTAAATCATATATTCATGTTGGGAGTTAAAAGTTCACAAGTCATAAGTATGAGTGCTTAGCATTTAGACTTATATTGACAAATGATCTTGTTTAATTGCTTGGTTTGTAAAAGTTCACAAGTCACAAGTATGAGTGCTTAGCATTTAGACTTATATTGACAAATGATCTTGTTTAATTGCTTGGTTTGGAACTAGTGAAAAATCGGGGACGATGAATTTATCCGTCAGGACGTCCGTAGATTATTCTATGGGCGTCTCTCATTCTATGATCCCAATGTTGATATAATAAAGGAAGTCAAACAGGAAGTCGAGAAAAGAAAAAGGAAAATCCAAAAATATTAGGGATAGTTAGTGTATAGATAAAAAATGGTGAAAACGGGACTTGTCGAAGCTTTTGATTCTTTAGTTCCCCTTGACGAACACTTAGCTACTTTTCGAGGTTATTAGTCGAGGGGGATTGAGATTCTTAGTTTTCGTAAATGTTTACTTCATAACATTGCGTGAGGACACGGCAATACCTTAGTATGGGGGATTTTGGTATGTGCTTAATTACACATACCTTTTTCCATTAAAAACGGACTTAAATGACCAAAAACAGACAAAAACTGCCAAATATATGTTTGTTTTGCATTTGTATTGTGCAAGAAACGGATATCACACAAAAGGACGAAAAACAAAGCCAAAAACGACAAAACTGGGCACAGAATGGAATAGTGTGAAAAGACAAAGCCAAATCGAAGCTAAAAAGTCAAACAGTCAAAGCCAAAGTCAACCCTGACAAAGTCAAAGTCAAAAGGAAGTCAAAATCAGAAGAAATATAACTTAAGGGACCAAAAATGTCAAATCCCTAAGTGTAATACAAAGAAAGAAAAAGATACAAGGGTGATTTTTGCAATTGCTTGAAATAACAAGCGACGGGGATGTTTCTGCCAATGTCCCAAACTTGTTTACCCAAAGGACTATGTTTGCAATAAGAGTTATAAGGTTGAGGGGGCATTTCTGCCAAACCCTCAACCTTATATCACCACAAGGACCATGGATGCAAAATACCTTATAACCTTGAGGGGCCAAAGTTGGCAAACCACCAAACCCGTTCCTGTTAAACTCAAAACAGCTTCTCCCGCCCATTTTTTTTCCCCAAACCCCTCACGGGTTAACCTCCCCCTTTTTACCCTATAAACTTTCAATTCCACCATGGATAAACCTTTCCCCCCTCCTCCACTATCATTCCCACCAGCCCTAAAGCATTGCCATGTTGGCAATCTCACCATTCTCCATGTTCTTTAACCGAATCAATGGTTGGGATTAACTCAAAGAAGCACAAAAGCTCATCAATGGCTAAAAAGACTGTTTTATGTCTCACAGAAGAAACACACTTTGCAAGAGCTTAGGACTTAGGAATTAGTATAAAAAGAGGCTATGTGAGCCGAAGTTAGTATCTAGTTAATATCTAGTTAATAAGTAGTTAATTTTTAGCAAGTTTTTCTTTCAATTAAGTCAATTTCAGCTTATTTACATCTTATTGTATGCTTATTGCACTTTTCTTTCAAGTTAATAAAGTATTGAAGTTTTTAAGTTAAAAGCCCGTTTTTAAGTTTTCATTGTCAAGTTGCTTAATTACCCTTAAATGTGTTAAAAAGCTCTTAAAACAGCTTATTAATAAGCTATGTTCACTTAACAAGTTAAAAAGCTAAGTAAAATTTGGACTTGAACTTGAAATTCCACTCAAATTACCACAGCTTGTTAATTTGGATGATAAGCCGAATTTGGATGGGCTTATGGACTATACCAGCTTATTTCTAATAAGCTGGAGCTTGTAGATTGAGCTTTCAATAGCTTATTTGCCCTTGTTTAGAGCAAAGGGCTTGGTAAGTTCTCAATTTCCATTTTTAGCTCATTTTTAGCATTTGCTTATTTACAGCTTATTGGTGCTTATTTTTCTTTTGGGTATGCTTATTTATGCTTATTATTGATGTTTAGTGCTTAAAATATAGGTGTTATAAGTTTAAATTTCATTGTGCAAGTTTTTACAATTTTCAGTCAATAATAGCTTGTTAACTGTCATTTTGAATTCTAGCTTATTTCAGTGCTTATTTATTGTTAATTTTTGCTTATTTATGTCTTTTATGCATGTTTAGCTTACTGTCTTTGAATTCCATGGTTTAATTCACCCTTAATAAGCTTAAACAGCCTTTAAGCTATTTTTAAGGGGGTGTTTGGTTTAAGACCCAAAGTGGGTCAAAAGTGCTTAATAATCCAAATGGGTTACTTGGCCAACTTTGTTAAGCCATTTCACTGTTAGAATAAGCTTAATTTCCAGCTTTTTAGTTTTAAAAATCATTTTTGCAAGCTTACTTAGCTCACTGTCCAAAATCTCAATTTTTGGACAGTGGCTAGTGCTTATTGCATAAGCTTGGGCTAAAAGCCATTTTGTGCCTTCTTGCATACTCATTTTGAGTGTTTTAAAGCATTTGACTATTTGCTTTGAAGCTGTGTTGACCCAATTGTGCAAATGGGTCAAAACAGCCTAAATTGCTAAGTGTTTTTTGCCCTGTGCACAAGCAGCCACTTTGATAAGCTTTTTCACAGCTTATTTGCTTTTCAAAATCCAAACCAAAAGCATTTTCTTAAAGCTTTTTAATCCTAGTTTTTAGAAATTCAAACTTTGAGCTTTTTGGAATTCAAATAAGCACTTATTTTTAAGCTCAAAAAGCCACCCAAGGGGTGATTTTGTGTCTGATTTGACCCATTTTACTTATTTTTGCTTATTCAGTTTATTTTCATGTATTTCTAGCTTATTAATGTTTAGTTATGCTTATTAGTGTAGTTTAAGTTTAGTGTAGCTTATTTCAGCTTATTTTGAGCTTTTTAGAGCTTATTTTCAAATCTGTCAAAAAGGTGCCCTGGTGCTTAAGCCCTTTTTGACAGCTTCTTTAAGCTGTCAATTAGCTTACCATTTTCTTTCTTTTTAGCATTTTTGGCTGGCTTATAGGGTGTGCTTTAAGCCCCTATAAGCTCAGCCATTGGGTCCCACTTTAAGGGCTTAAAAATAAGCCCCTAAAAGTGCCCCAAGGCCCTTTTGGGACTGCAACCAAGCCAAATTTGGCTTATAGCTTATTTTTATTTCCTGGCTTAATGGTTTGACTTCTTTAGCTTATTTTAGTTGATATTTGCTTATTAAGTAAAGTAGATGACTTATTTTTGCTTATTTGCACCTTGCCTTTTTGTTCTTAAAAGCCAAGGAAAATAAGCCATTTTTGTGGCCTTTTTAAGGTCTGTCAGTTTTAGGTGTTTATTTGAGGGCTTATTTGTGTTCCAAAGCAAAAAGTAAGTAGGGCTTATTGAAGCTTATTGGCAACTCAACAAGGCTGTGGGACCCACTTTCTCTCCAAAACAACTAAAGGGGTCTAAACTTAAGCCCTAAAAGCTGTCCCAACTGTGTGCAAAACAGTTATAAGCCCCTTTAGCTTATTCCATTTTTTGCTTGTTTTTGATTTTAAGCTGATCATTTGTGCTTATTAGATTGGCCTTAAGCCATTTGTAGCTTATTTAGTTAGTTATAAGCTCATTTGAGCTTATTTAGTTAAAAATTCTAAGTCTTAGTGTACTTATAGCTTAATAAGCCATTTTGCCATTTTTAAGCCCATTTTCCAGCTTATTTATAAGCTTGTGTAAAAACTTGTAATTATAAAAAGTGCTTATTTATAAGCACTTTTCAAGTTTGTAAAAAAAAATCAAAAAAAAAATAAAAGGGGAAAGTAGGAAGTCGGGGGTTGGTATGTGCTTAATTACACATACCATTTTCTATTAAAAACGGACTTAAATGACCAAAAACGTACCCAAAATACATTGTATTTGTATGTTTTGCAGTTGAATTGTGCAGGAAACGGATATT
>BQNB010096374.1:939-25641 GCA_026074375.1 Tanacetum coccineum
ATGTCATACTTTGAGTTAAAAACCTGGTCATACAAGTTTTAACACTGTTTCACTGTTTAAGTATTATGGGTCAAAACAGTCATTTTTTCTAAGTATAGGTCAGGTTTTCATCAATTTTTAGGATAGTTAGAGTTTGTTTTTAAGTTTGAAATTTTGAGCATAAGCTCATTCCTAGCTTATCTAAATCTGTTTGAGGTTAGTTTTGTGTTTTAAGCTTATTTTAGGGCTCCAAATAAGCCTCTTGTCTTTTGAATGGAAACCAAAAAAGAGCATTATTTGTAATAAGCCCTTTTCATGTGCCTGTTTCATAGCTTATTTTAATTTCAAAATAATTTTTAAATGTTGATTATTATAGCTTATTGGATAAGCTTTTCAAAGCTATAAGCTGCTAAGCCATAATGATCCATCATCTAGCTTAAAAATAAGCTAAAAAAGTGCCTGTTGGAGTGTTTGGTTGCCAGTTTTGAGCCAAAAGCTCATCTGCTTATTCAAGCTTCTTGGCTTATTACATTTGCTTAATTTAGATTTATCTATGCTTATTAGGTTAGTTTTAGTCAGCTTTAGCTTATTTCCTTTAGGATTTTGGTATGTGCTTAATTACACATACCATTTTCCACTATAAACGGACTTAAACGACTAAAAACATACCAAAAATACATTGTATTTGTATGTTTGCATTTGTATTGTGCAGGAAGCGGATATTTAAGAAAAGGAGCAAAAAGAAAGCCAAAGACATCCAACCGAGCACGAAATGGAAAAGACAAAGAAAAGGACAAAGTCTTGAGTCATCCAAGTGAAGAAAATACAACTTGAGGGACTATAATTGCCCAACCTCAAGTTGTATTACTAAAATAACAAGACAAGGGCCAAAGTTGCCAACCGGGTAGAGATTGCATTCAAGTTATACAACTTGAGGGGACCATTCTGCCAACTTCCCCAAAAGCCCTCTTTCCCGCCCTTAAAAAACCCAGGTACAACTTGGTGGTCGCCCCATACCTTCTCCCCTGCAAAACCACTTCTCTCCTTAGCCAAAATCATTTCACCCACCCTACTACTTCCCCCCAGCTGTATAAAGTCCATGTTGGCAATCCCTCTCCATTCCCACAGCATTTCGATGGTTGAGATTGTCTCCAAAGAAGCTCAAAAGAAATCAAAGGCTGGGATTTGCTTTAGACTCTCCTCACACAACAAGCACACTTGTTTTTATCTCTCCAAAGAAGCACAAGCTGCAAGTCAAAGACTTCGGCTATAAATAGAGCTTTTTGTAAGCCTTTGAGGCATCTTAGTTGAATCTAGTTTTTAGTTTTAATAACTTAGCTTATTTTCAGTTATTTACAGCTTCTATTTCACTGCTTTGTAACACTTTCAAAATTAATGCAAGTTTGAAGTTTTTAAATCAATACCAGTGTTAAGTTTCTTAATCATATTGTTTTGTGTTCAAAAAGCTCTCATCACAGCTTACTCATAAGCTGTTTTCATTAAGTAAAAATAAAAAGTTAAGTAGTTAAGAGAAAATCATAAGTATCACTCTCAAATATACCACAGCTTATGTTATGGATGATAAGCCAGTTCTGGATGGGCTTATGGACTCTCACTAGCTTGTTTTATACAAGCTAGAGCTTGTAGATTCATTGTTTGACCCTGTTTTGAGCAAGGGTTTTTGTAAGTCTCTCTCTTTTCTTACATTTCTTATTTGCTGTTCTAGAACTGCTAGTTTATTTTAATACAACTTTGGTTTTTTTCAGTTAATACTGCTAAGACCAATTCATGCTTATTTAAGTGCTTATGTATTGATTAATAATTCTTATAAGTGTTTTTACTTGTTATTTGATAATCTGTTTTTAATAAAAATGATTTTTGGAAAAGTTAAAGGCTATTTTGAACAATCATTACTAACTCCAAGTTTATACTGCTAGTCAGCACTAACTTAAAACTACCAGTACTAACTCCAAGTTAGTACTGCTAGTTCATTTTCTTGGATTTCAAAGGTAGCAGTACTAACTCAACACTAGCAGTACTAACTCCAAGTTAGTACTGTCAGTTAAAACTGTTAGTACTGGTAGTTCATTTTAGCTTATCAGCTTATTATTTCAGCTTGTTTAAGATTTCCTTAGCTTTTTAGAATAGATTAAACCATTTTCCTTTACTGTTTTTAGGAGTAAGCTTATTTAAGCTTATTTTCCTTTTCAAAGTATTTTCAATAATGTATCAGTTTGTAGCTTTTTAGCTTATTTATCATTTTAGTTTATTCTAGTTGCTTATTCCTTTTACTAAGTGCTTATTAGGGATAGTTAATTATCTGTTTTAGCTTATTTGCTTATCTCTTGCTTCTTTGTGTTTTATAAGCCTAGCAGTACTAACTTAAGCCTAACAGTACTAACTTTAAGTTAGTACTGGTAGTTTTTACTGTTAGTACTGTTGTTAGTTCTGTTGTGTTTATCTTGTTTAATTTAGCTTAATTGCTTCTTGTATTTGCTTATTTAGAGTTAGTTTAGCTTATTTGACTTGTCTTAAGTTTATTTGAGCTTATTTGTGTCTTAGTTTAAAGTTTTAAAGTGTTTTTGTCATTCCTAGTTTTGATTCTTGTTCCAGCTTATTCTCTTTGCTATTTTTATGTGCTTTTGCTTATTTTTATCAGTTTTAGTGCCCAATCATTCCCTGTGACATTCAAACACAAATCATCAATCGTCTTGCGATTTTCCATTTTAGCCTCGTTGGGACATAACGACCCGGGAACACTCTATACTGCTTCCGGTTTTCTTGCACTCGCGAATTCTGATCCTTGTTGTATTTATATCATATATAGATAAGTTTTAAGGAGTGAGTTCGAGCGAGTCAAATTTTGGCGCCGTTGCCGGGGAGGCTGAAAACGAATTTCGTTACATTTGACAACTTGTGTTTGAATCCGTAAATATTTTCTTCTACCAAAAAAAAAAAAAAACCAAAAATATAAAAACATTGTCCATAAAAAGAAATAAAATTCACAAATTGGTAAAAATACCAAAATATAATATTCTCAATTGAGGTATTATCATAATAATTTCCGGTGAACTTATTGGTTCCCAACTCGAACAAAAGATTTAAAACTTACCATTTGTGTCTCTTACGATATACGGCTCACCTTGAAAAGTTAAACAAGCTATAAAGTGGGTATAAGGAGGGTTGTTCCTAGGAACTACGACCCGAAAGGAGAAATAAGCTTCGCGCTATTCCTACTCCTCCGCTCACCTGTGCGTTTATCATTTTGAGAGCTACCGTGAAGTAAGTAGACTATTTGGGTTCAAGTTGTCTAGTTTTAGGTTCCTGTCCGTTTAAAATAGATTGTGAATAAACTGAAAAATCCAAAAATACTCTTCTTGTTCTCTATTTTAGTGCATGCGCACTCGTTCTAAAGCTCGTCGTCTACGACAACAACAACAACAACAACAACAACAACAACAAGTTCCTCCGAATCTTGTTGAACCTCCCAAAGATACGATGGCTGATAATCGAACTATGGCAGAATTGCTCCAGGCTCCCACCGAGGGATACGAGGACGCAATTGTTGTTCCTGAAATTGAAGCAGCAAATTTTGAGATCAAGCATGGGTTGCTAACTCTTGTCCAGAACAAGCAGTTCTTCGGACATGACAAAGAGGACCCACATGCCCACATCCGTTACTTCAATAAAATCACCTCTACTTTGAGATATCCTAATGTCCCGACCACATCAATTAAGTTGATGCTTTTTCCTTTCTCTCTCGAGGGGGCAGCCCGGATATGGCTTGAAAAAGAACCCCCTCGATCAATTCAGACATGGGATGACCTCGTTGCTAAATTCATAAATCAGTTTTTCCCACCTTCTAAAACGACAAATCTTCGGAACGAAATTACCAATTTCAAACAAAGGTTTGATGAGTCGTTTAGTGAAGCTTGGGATCGATTCAAAGATCTTCTCCGAGCATGTCCACACCATGGATTCTCGGAACTCCACCAACTTGATACATTTTACAATGCTTTAAATGTTAATGATCAAGACTCTTTGAACTCCGCCGCAGGTGGTAACTTTTTGGACAAAAGGCCCGCTGATTGCTCAAGCATCATCGAAAGCAAGTCTAAAGTTCGTAACTCCCGAAGCAAAGCCATTATTGCTAAAGTGAGTACGAGCGCTTCCACCTCCGGTGTATCTCCCGATGTTGCTGAATTGAAAGATATGGTTAGAGCTCTACTTCTCGACAAGCAGACATCTCCAGTTCCAGCTCCCGCTCCCGTAAAAGCGGTTGAGCAAAGTTGTGTTACCTGCGGTGGTGCCCACTCATATCGTAATTGTCCGGCTACCGATAGCAACAATTACCGAGATAACATCCAAGAATACATCTCGCAAGCAGCCGCAGCAAATTTCAACCAAGGAAATTCCGGTTACCGTCCGCCACCGATGGCAAACCAAATCAGACCACCCGGTTTTCCTCCCATGCAACACAACAACCAAGCCAACAATCAGAATCGTTGGAACCAGAACCAAAACCGTGGGAATGGCTACAACCAGGGTCAAATCCAACGACCCCAGGTTCAACAACAAGCCCCAATGTATCAACCCCCGGTTAATCAACACCCAGCTTACCAAGCTCCAGCTCATCAAGCTTCGGGTGTGTCAAAAACTGATTTTGAGAGCTATGTCAAGGCTAATGATGCGGTTATGCAAAATATGCAAAACCAAATGTCCAACATAACCGACTTGCTCACCAAAATCGTAAATTCCAACCAAGCTTCTACTTCAAATTCGGGTACTCTTCCTAGCAACACCGTTGCTAACCCGAAGGGTGAATTGAAAGCAATCACCACCAGAAGCGGTGTTTCATATGATGGACCTCAAATTCCACCGCCGGTGGTGGAAGTTGAAACCGAGGTAACAAAGGACACGGTGCTTCCTAACGGAAGTACCAAAGACGTCCAACCTCCAATAGTCCATGATGATGAACCAGTTGTCATGCCTAGAACCAAAACGACTTTACCATATCCATCTAGGGTAAACAAGGAGAAAATCCGCGAAAAGGACGACCTTTTAGCTTTGAAATTCATGGAAATTTTTCGGAATCTCCATTTCGAGCTGAGCTTCCGCGGTATGCTTTCTGCCACTGCCTAGTTGCTCCGATGTTCAGAAGGCTTTTGAACACCATAGACAAGATTTGGATTTAACCAAAACGACCGGGTTTAAATGAAAAATTGCGGGCAGTCATCCTAATAAGACATTTTCCCGAGAAAATTTAGGAGACTCTCGGGTAGTTTTTCTGGTTAAGTGGATTTTCCAGAGATGGATGAATGCTTGGCCATGGACCGATCTCGGTGCAGAAGATCAATTTAGAATGCCACCTCTCCGTTTTGTGTAATGCTTAATCGCCAAGGGCTGAACAGAAAACTAGGATGGTACTCGAGTTAAGCCGACCGTCACATGTCTCCACTCCCACCGCATTGACGATGATGTTTTTGTGAAGGTTGGAACCTCTACTTTCCGACGATTTTGGTGGTAGTTGACGTATGATGTCGACCCTAGTGTTCCGTTGTTTTTAGGAAGACCATTTTTAAGAACGGCTTAGAGCCTTGATTATGTACACGGTGAGAGATGACCGTAAGACATGATGACAAATCCGGGACTTTCAAAGTAGGGTTATACATGAAAAATTTCTCTACAATGCAATGATCAGTTTAACCAAGGTCGGACTTTATTGATATGGGTGTGAGGAATTCTTCTCAGAGATTTGTAGGATCTCTCGAAAAGTATTAGCAAATGGCAAATTCCTCTCCTGTACTTTGAACCAATTGTTGATACCACTTCTGCCTACCCTCACTTCCATTCGAGGGTAGTTGATTTCATCTTGAAGAAAGTCGAGGCTGAACTTTCTGATTACTTTCATATAATATCGAGGAATTGATAGATGCACGTATGTGAGCCCGAGAAGGACATTCTTCTTCTTGAAGCTAGTCTTAAATAGTTGAGCCCGTATCATCACTTCCAACCATGCAAAATTTCTAAGGTTAGAAAATAAACTTAAGATTTTGTGAAGCAAAAACGATGATAACATCAAGTGATGAGCTCACCGAGGCGAGCTCAAGGACTTACTCCAGCCTCGAATAGGCATTTTTAGAATGTGACAAACAAATTAAGACTTTCTATTTTATTCATGTGTAGGTGACAACAAGTTACCAGTCATCATTGCTAAAGATTTGAGTGTCGGGGAGAAAGCCGCTCTCATAAAGGTGTTGCAGTCCCACAAGCGAGCCATCGCTTGGAAACTCTCCGATATCAAGGGTATTGACCCAGAATTTTGTACTCACAAAATTCTAATGGAAGAGGACTTACACCACCAGCGGTTTCCAAATCAGAGACGGGTAAACCCAAAAATCCACGATGTCATAAAAAAGGAAGTTGAAAAACTTCTTGACGCTGGATTAATTTACCCTATCTCGGATAGTCCCTGGGTAAGCCCGGTACACTGTGTACCAAAGAAAGGTGGTTTTACCGTAGTTGAGAACGAGCAAAATGAGTTGATCCCAACTCGATTAGTTACGGGATGGCGAGTATGCATTGACTACCGAAAGTTGAATGAAGCCACCCGAAAGGACCATTTTCCACTACCATTCATGGACCAAATGCTCGAGAGGCTTGCGGGAAATCGAATTCACTATGTTTTCTCGATGTTTCTCGGTAATTCTCAAATACCATCGACCCAAATGATCAGGAAAAGACAAAATTTACTTTCCATACGGAACCTTTGCCTAGCCGCGCATGCCCTTTGGTCCCTTGCGATGCTACAGGCACATTCCAGAGATGTATGATGCGCAATCTTCCCACGAATGTATCATAAAAACGATGGAAGTGTTTAATGGTGTGAGAATTTTTGGTTTTTGGAAGTTCTGTGCTCTACATGGCCTAAACCCATTTCGGTAAAGCATGCTGTATAGAGGTGTGATGAGACAACAATTTAGCCCTTAAACTGGGAGTAAAGCCATTTCCATGGTTATAGGCAGGGCATTGTTCTTGGACACAAATATCCAAGTCGCGTGAATTGAGGTTGATCGAGTAGATTGACGTTTTGCCAAGCTCTCACCCGACTACTGTCAAAAGGCATCGTAGTTTTCTTGGGCATGCCGGGTTTTAGTGAAGATTCATCCAGAAATTTCTCAAATAATAGCCGTTCCCATGACCATTTGCTTGACAAAGGAGACTTCGTTTTTATTTCTCAAAGAGGTATTGAAGCATTTACACTCTCATAAGATGAATCCTAACCGGAGGCTCCCAATATGATTGCCCCAGACTGAACATAGAACCATTTGAACTTGTGTGCGATGCAAGCGTTGCCTTAGGTGCATTCTTGGGGAACGTCATGAGAATTATTTCAGACCTAACACTTGCAAGAAAACATTGAATGAGCTGGAATCACGTTAGCATCCTCACGCATGAGAAAGAAATGTTAGCCGTGGGGTACGATTACAAAAAATTTCCGATCTTACCTTGTCATGAACAAATGCAAATTGTATTCGGAATATTCCGCCTTACAGTATCTCTTTGCAAAAGAAAGATTCTAAGGCGAATTATTGATGTGGTTCTGCTCCTTCAAGAGTTCACTTTGTGTAGGATGGACACGGTAAAGGGAGGCTTGAAGAACTTAGTACGGATGGATCATCTATCACGATTAGAGATTCCGTCACAAGCATGAGCTCGATCCAAAGAGATAATGAAAATTTCCTCATGGAAACTCTTAGTTTCGATTGCGGCTCTTGATTTAGTACACCATGGTTTGTGACAATCGCAACCCATGCGGAAATTTCGTGATCAATGGGATGTCATCCCAGCTGAAAAGAAAATTCTTCAATAGACGTGATGCTATTATTTCTGGGGGAAGATCCCTTTCTGTTTAAGATCTGTGCGGATCATGTTATTCGACGTTGCTGTTTTTGGCAAAGAAGCCCATGGAATACTTTGGCTTGCATCGATGGTCCACCGGTGGACATATCGCGGTGCTAACTACACAAAAGAAAAAGTACTTTCGATTCCGGATTTTTTGGCACACGATCTACAAGGATTGCCCATGAGTTGGTTAAAAAACTGCAAACTCATGCCTGGTCTAGGAAAGTTTCTCAACGTGATGAGGATGCACAACAATTCCATCAGATAGGTTGTGAAATCTTTGACGGTCTGGGCATTGATATTTAGGGGGCCATTCCTCATATCAAACGGCAACAAATACATCCTCGTGGCCGGTGATTATTTATCAAATGGTTGATGCAAAGCGCTCCCCACTCACAATGAGCCGAGTTGTTTTGTAAATTTCTTAACTCTCTCTTCGCAGATTCGTGCCCTCGTGACAATATGAGTGAATGCGGAATCCATTTCTGCAACTGACCAAATTTACAGAAGGTCATGCTTTAAATACGGTAGTCATTATCGTTCGCTCTCCACGCTTATCATCACAAAACAAGTGGACACGTTGAGGTATCCTATCGTGGCTTGAAGAGAATTCTTGAGAGATCAATAAGGAGGAACCGTAGTCCTCTTGGTCAGATAGCTCGATGATGCGTTATGGCTTTCCGCCACAGCTTACAAAAACACCCATCGGGTGTAATCCCATACAAGGTGAGAGATCTACGGAAAAGCCTGCCATCTGCCAATTAGAATACAAAGGCCTATCTGGGCCTTGAAACATACAAACTTTGATCTGATAACCGCTGGTGACACAGAAGTTCAGTGTAAATGAACTGTAATGAGCTCCGTGATGAAGCATTATGAGAAACTCTTTGATCTATAAAGAAAAGAACAAAAGAGGATTCAGACGCCAAGATCTAAAAAACGCGGTTTTTCAACTTTGGTGACCGTGTCCTCCTCTTTAACTCTTAGATTAAAGATTTTCTCTGGAAAGTCTTATACTCCGCTGGTCACGGACCTTTCATATCACTAGACAAGTTTTCCCGTACGGCGACGTTCGAGTTATTCTCAAAATCTCCGGGCCAGAAATCTCAAAGGGAATGGTCATGTATTACGCACTACTTTGGATGATGGTATCGTACCCACAATTGGATAGTCCCAGATCTCCTCAAACATTCCCTAAAGTCCATTAAATATCAGGTGACGGGTCATTGCATAGAGACTTAAACAGCGCTTGTGGGAGGCAACCACCCCCATGCTTATGTAGGTTTGTGTATACATGAATAATTGTTTTATTGTTTGTGAGGAGGTTTGCCTCTTCTCCATTAACCGTTGTTTTGTCGTTTGTGTGTAATTGTCGCCAGGAGTTGCCAGGATTGTGAAGATACTCTCGTGCTTGTATCTTTATCAAGAGTTTTACATCCTCAGCTTCATTTTGGGAATCCAGTATCCAAATCTAATCGACTAACGTTTTATCTTTTGGCACACTTCATAAACAGCCTTAGATTTAGTAGTTACGCCCCTTTGAAATCGAGGACGATGTTTGGTACTAGTTAGGGGTGGGATTTTGCGATCTTGATTTTTGCCTGAGCCGTTTTTTATCACGTAATCAAGTTTCTACTACCTAAATTTTTCAAATAAAATACCAAAAAAATGATAATAAAGAAAAAATTAAGAATTTTCAAAAATAAAATAAGTGTTTTATTACAGTTTCGACTTTCCTAATGGGTAGAATGAGAATAATTTTTGACTCGATCGGGCGTGTTGAGCCCTAGCTAGTTCCTTAATTGTAAGCTAAGCTTTCACAAGATGAAGAACAAGAAGTGATAGAGTTGAATATAAGTTTATGTGTTAAGCAAGATTCGTCTCAAAATTATTGAATAAAATTGTGTTCTTTTTCTCCCATAAGCTTCTAATATTCCACCTATTCGCACGTGCTTGTTTCAACTAAGGTGTCGCAATCGATGTTTGTCAGAAAAAGCTTCAAATTGCAACTTGATCCTTTAAAGCAAGGTTTTTGGAATGATAAAATGCTCAAAGAAGCAATGAATGCAGTATGAATGCAAAATGCTTGAATATTGTATTCTAGAGCCAATGAAGCATACATTTGATCATATGGAGCATAGTCAAAGACTGTGGTCGTTATATCCCACTCCGCTAACCTCGAGGTGGGGTTCAATCTTAAGACGTCTTACTTCTAGGAATTTGGTGTGTTGTGATGGAATCTCACTTGGAAGAGACCAGGTCTAGTGTGAGGGTTCTAAATAAGACACCGATTCTTTTAGCATATTAGGAAGAAGGTGTTGATAGGGATTTCCGCACTACTCTAGCAACGGGGGGGTTTTCTAACTAAAAGACGCGGTAGTTGGTTGTGATATCCTACTAGGGAGCGAGGCCTTGGTAGGTGTTCAAACTTAAGCATCAATTCCTAGCTTTAAGATCTTATGAAAATGATAAATATGTTGCTAAAAGTTCTTAGGTTTAAAATCAAAGTTAACAGGGTCCTAATAAGTTGTTGCTTTGAGTCGTGATTAATCTCGGAATTACGACTTGAAAATTACGTTGATCTATGGTTGAAACGAGCACACACATTACAAATCATATATCCATGTTGGGAGTAAAAAGTACACAATGTTTAAGTTGATGGGCAAATCATCTTAAACTTGTATATCAAACAATGATCGATGTTTCAATTGCTTGGTTTAGGTTACGTGAAAATTCGTGGATGATGATTTTCGTCAGGAACGTCCGTAGATTTTTCTTATGGGCGCTTCTCATTCTATGATTCCCAAATTGTTGATAAATAAAGGAAGTAAACAGGTAGTAAAAAAGAAAAAGAAAGAAAAATCCAAAATTTTAGGGATATTTAGTATACATATAAAAAAATGGTGAGAAAAACTGGACTCGTCGAAGCTATTGATCTTTAGTTTCCCTTGACGCGAACACGTTGCTACTTTTCGAGGTTAATTAGTCAGGGGGGCTAGATTCTTAGTTTTCATTGAGTATTTTACTTCATAACAATTGCGTGGTGGACACGGCAATACCTTAGTAATGAGGGATTTTGAATATGTGTTTAATTACAATGCCTATTTTTCCATATTAAGCGAACCTAAATGACCTAAAAACGTACAGAAAATACATTGTATTTGTTGTTTGCATTTGTTTATTGTGCCGGAAAGGATATTCAGAAAAAGATCAAAACAGAATAGCCAAGCAAACAAATCCGATGCACAGAATGGAAAGGAACAAAGGTCAACAGTGCGAGCCAAGTGAAGGAAAATACAACTTGAGGGCTTTAACTGCAAAACCTCAAGGTTATTATTGCCAAAGAAAAAAGACAAGGGTTTAAAATTGCAAAGTGGTGAGATTACATTTAAGTTATATAAACTTGAGGGGACTCTAATCAGCCTTACTCCCTATAATAAGTCTTACTGTTCCCGCCCAAAAAACGCCCAGTTACAACTGGTCGGTCGCCCATACTTTCTTCCCTGAAATACCATACTCTCCCTAGCCCAAATCATTTCAAATCCACCCTACATTTTCCCCAGCTGTATAAAAGTCTTGTTGGCAATCCCACTCACCATTCCCAAAATTCATTTTCGTTGGACTATATTGTTTCTAAAAGAAGCACAAAAGGATTGAAGGCTGGATTTGCTTAGGACTTACCTCACAAAAACAAGAAACACTTCGTTTTTGACTCTCCAAAGAAAAGCAAGCTGCAAGTTGAGACTTCGGGCTATAAATAGAGCCTCTTGTAAGCCTTTGAAAATTATTTTCATGTTAGTTTTTTAGCTTTTAATCTTAAAATATTTAAGATTATTTTCAGTTTGTTTCAAGTCGTTTACAGCTTTTTACTTTCATCTTTGTAACACTTTCAAGATTAATGCAGTTTGAAGTTTGTTTTTAAGTCAATATTACAATAAGCATTGTTAAGTTTCTCATTTCTTATTGTTTTGTGTTCAAAAAGTTCTCTTCACAGTTACTCTCATAGGCTGTGTTCATTATGAAAATAATAATGCTAAGTAGTGAAGAGAAAATCATAAGTATCGCTCTCAATAAATTACCATCGCTTGGGTTTTTGGATGATAAGCCAGTCTGGTATGGGCTTATGGACTACTCACTAGCTTGTTTTATTACAGCTAGACGCTTGTAGACTTTTGTTTGGACCTCCATGTTTGGAGAAAGCGTGTTGTAAGTTTTTCATTGTCCTTATTGGTTGTCTTATTTTCTGCCTCAGAACTGTTTTAGTGTCTTATTTGCTTATTGTCTAGTGAAGGGTTTGGATTTACTTTCTTCTTAGTACTGATAATGCACTTGTTAAACTGTTAGTAATAAGTTTAATACTGCTAGTTCACTTTTGGGCAGTTATTAACTTAAAAGCTTAACCCAGTACTATCCTCAAAGTTAGTATGCTAGTTCATTTTCTTGGATTTTAAAGATACAGTACTACTCAGTTACCAGGACTAACTAGCCCCCCCCTACACGTGCAGTACTAACTTAAGTTAGTATGTCAGTTAAAAAACTGGTAGGTACTGTTTGTTCATTTTAGCTTATAAGCTTTTATTTCAGCTTGTTTTAAGATTTCTTAGTCTTTTTAGAGTAGATTAAAACCATTTTCGTTTACTGTTTGCTTATTTAGCTTTTTTTACCTCTTTTTAAAGATTTCTTCGCAATAGTTTGCTCAGTTTGTAGCTTTTTAGCTTATTTGTATTGTAGTCATATTCTAGTTCTTATTCTCCTTATTACTAGATGTGCTTTTTTTAGGTTGGGTGACTTCTGTTTTGCTTGTTAGCATATTTATTGTTTCTTTGTTGTTTGGTTTAGCCTCAGCAGTTACTCCTTAAGCATAACTCAGTACTAACTTTAGCCTAGCAGTACTAACTCCAAGTTAGTACTGGTAGTTAAAACTGTTAGTACTGTTGTTAGTACTGTTGTGTTTATCTTGTTTAATTTAGCTTAATTGCTTTTTGTATTTGCTTATTTAGAGTTAGGTTAACTCATTTGATTTTTCTTAAGTTTGTTTGAGCTTATTTGTGCCTTAGTTTAAAGTTTTAAAGTGTTTTTGTCATTCCTAGTTATTATTCTTGTTCCAACTTATTCTCTTTGCTATTTTTTATGTGCTTTTGCTTATTTTTATCAGTTTTAGTGCCCAATCATTCCCTGTGACATTCAAACACAAATCATCAATCGTCTTGCGATTTTCCATTCAAGCCTCGTTGGGACATAACGACCCGGGAACACCCTATACTGATTCCGGTTATCTTGCTCTCGCGTGGTTTCGTCCCTTGGTGTATTTATATCATATATAGATAGGTTTCGAGGGGTGAGTTTGCGCGGAGCCAGGGACCGTTTCAATGATCTCCTTCGTGCATGCCCACATCACGGTTTTACATAATTGCATCAACTTGATACTATCTACAATTATTTAAACCCAGCCAATCAAGATTCTTTGAATTCTGCTGCCGGTGGTAATCTTTTGGAAAGAAGTACTAAAGATGCTTTAACAATTATCGAAAATAAGTCAAAAGTTCAAAATTCACAAAACAGACCGGTTGTTGCCAAAGTAAGTACAAGCACTTCTACCTCGGGTCTTTCACTGATGTTGTTGCAATTATCGATGCGTAAGGACTTTTGCTTCTTAAAAATTGCCTCTCCTACAGCTTCCGTTTAACGCGGTTGAAGAGTGTTATGTTACTTGTGGAGGACAATCTCTTACTACCAGTGTCGTGCCACTGAGGGCCACGCTTTCCCCTTGATATTCATGATATATATCCAAGCATTATGTTTCTGCAGCTGCAGTAAATTATGAAAAAATTCTAGAGGAAACAAGGACACTCCATGCTCAAGGGTGGCTCATCAAGTGCGGACACCCGGTTCTTTCCACCAGTTCACAACAATTCAAAACGGGGTAAATTAATTATCAAACCCAGGAAATTAGACTTACCGAGCTCCGACTCATATACAACTGCTCCGTCAATGAACTCGCCTCAATATTTACATGAATGATAAGTGAAACAAGCATGCGAGCCTAAATGCAAAAATCAACATCTCATTAAGCATGAAAAACTGACGTTGAGAAACGAATTTTCAAGCCACGAATGTAGCAACCAAAACGCACAGGCTTGGAGTTAATGTTGAGCAACTATTTTTAGATGGAACAAACCTTCCTCGGTTCGAGTTACAGGTTCCTGCTTACTAGCAATAAGTTAATAACCCGAAAGGTGACTTTGAAAGCAATCACCACCCGAAGTGGTGTTTTTTCGATGGACCTCCAATTCCCTCACTCCTTTTCTCGCCCTCTCCAAGGTGGTGGAAGAGTGCCTGAGGTAACAAAGGATCAGTGCAATCAAGTGCAAAAAAAAGTCAAACTTTGATGGTCCTACTCAAGCAACCAACCTTGAGTCAGTTGATATCTAAGCCTAAAAGATAATTCCTTATCCTTTCGAGGCTCAACAGAAACCAAAAGTCTCCCGAGTTTCATCCGGAGAAAGAGGACGGACCATCAAATGAAGAAGTTTCTTCAAATATTTCAAAGCTTACACTTCAATCTTAGCTTCTCGGATGCTTTACTCTACATGCCTAAGTTCGCTTCCACATTCAAGAATCTTCTTAGCAATAAGAAAAAATTATTTGAAGTGGCTAATACTCCAGTGAATGAGAATTGTTCGGCGGTAATCTTAAAAAAGTTACCCGAAAAATTGGGAGACCCCGGTAAATATCTCATTCCGTGTAATTTTCCAAAGATAGCTAAATGCTTAGCCTTGGCCGACCTTGGTGCAAGCATCAACTTGATGCCTCTCTCCATATGGAAGAAGCTTTCTCTCCACGAACTTACTTCCATACTAATTGTTTCTTGAGTTGCGGGAACGGTCATCTACTACTAGACCAACCGGCATTGCCGAAGATGTCTTTGTTAGAGTAGGAAAGTTTCATTTTCCGGCTGACTTCGTAGTCGTTGATTATGTTGTCGATCCTCGAGTTCCCTTAATTCTTGGGAGACCCTTCTTGAGGACGGCACGAGCTTTGATTGATGTTTAGGGTGAAGAATTAACTCTCCGCGTGGGTGATGAAGCCATAACATTCAAAGTTGGTAACACTTCAAAATTCTCCTACAATGATGCTGAATCAATTAACCGAAATTGTGTCATCGACGTAGCTTGTGAGGAGTATTCTCAAGAAGTGTTAGGATTTTTGGCAATTCCGTGAGTGGGCTATCCACTCATCATTCTGAAACAGTCATCGCTAAATGCTTCACCCTTCCCTTCTCCATTTTAAGGCGAGGTGATTTCATTCTAGATGAATTGAAGCTAATCTTGCAAGTGACTCAGTTCCACTGGGAATTGATTCTGAAGATATAAGCGAATTTTTTTCCACATTTCCTATCCCCATGGAGAATTGACTTTTTCTTTAAGAAAACCGAAAGATTTACTTCTTTTCCTGAGTTTGAGAACTATAGATTTGATATTAAAGAGAAGAATAGTGGCAGTACCACTGATCATGCTGATGTTTCTCTTCCAGAGTATGAACGATTCTATTCGGAGGGAGATATTCGTCTCCTCGAGAAATTCTTAAATGATGATCCATCATCTCCTCTCCCTCCAAGAAAGAGATAAAAAACCGTAGAGCTAAAAAATGTTAAAATCTTCAAGTTGATGAACCTGTCCGGCGCTTGAACTCACGGACTTACATTCTCATTCGTTGCAGTATGCATTTTTAGAGGGTAGATAAATTACCCATCATTATTGCTAGACTTGAAAAGACGAAGAGAAGACCGCCTCATAAAGTTGTTAAAGTCCCACAAAGTAAGCAAATTTGCTTGGAAAACTCTCCGGACATTAAGGGTATTGACCCGCAATTTTTCACTTTCAAAATCTTAATAGAGGATGACTTTAAACCGGCGGTTCCTCAACATCAGAGAGAAGGGTTATCCAAAAATCCATGAGTTATAAAATGGAAGTTATAAAGTCATGATGCCGGATTGATTTACCCTATCTCTGATAGTCCTTGGGTTAGCCCCGTGCATTATGTACCCAAGAAGGGTGGAGTGACCGCTGTGACAAATGAAAATAACGAGTTAATTTTGACTAGGTTAGTTACCGTGTGGCGTGTTTGTATTGACTTTATGAAACTTAACGACGCACCACTGATAAAAAGACCATTCTCCATTAACATTCATGGAACAAATTGTTGAACGATTAGCTGGTAACGAGGACTATTGTTTCATTAGATGGATTCTCGTGGTATTTTCAAATCTCGATTGACCTGCAAGACCCAAGAGAAGACTACTTTCACTTGCCCTTATGGAACTTTTGCCTATCGACGTATGCCTTTCGGCCTATGTAATGCCCCTGGCACGTTCCAAAGGTGCATGATGGCCATTTTCCACGACATGATCGAGGAAACAATGGAAGTCTTCATGGATGATTTTTCGGTCTTCGGGGATTCCTTCTCATCTTGCCTCTCCCATTTAGATAAAATGCTCAAAAGGTGCGAAGACACCAATCTTGTTCTAAATTGGGAGAAGTTGTACTTGGAGAAGTGCCATTTTATGGTCAAAGAGGGCATCGTCCTCGGCCATAAAATTTCTAAGTCCGGGATTGAGGTCGATAAAGCCAAAGTTGATGTAATAGCAAAACTACCTCATCCCACAACCGTCAAAGGAGTTAGAAGTTTTTTAGGACATGCCGGATTTTACCGTAGGTTTATTCAAGACTTCTCAAAAATCTCCCGACCAATGACCCACCTTCTAGAGAAAGAAACCCCATTTGTCTTTTCCAAGGAATGTGTAGAGGCATTTAATGCCCTTAAGAAGAAATTGACCGAAGCACCGATTTTAGTTGCCCCCGATTGGGACCTACCGTTTGAGATTATGTGTGATGCTAGTGACTTTGCGGTAGGTGCGGTCTTGGGGCAACGTAAGACCAAACATTTTCAACCGATACACTATGCAAGCAAGACTATGACCGACGCTCAAGCTCATTATACTACTACGGAAAAAGAGCTTTTAGCCGTAGTGTATGCTTTCGAGAAATTCCGGCCATATCTTGTCTTGTCGAAAACAATAGTGTATACGGACCACTCGGCTCTTAAGTATCTTCTCGCTAAACAAGATGCTAAACCGAGATTGCTTCGTTGGATTCTCCTACCCTAAGATTTTGATGTCTTTATCCGTGATAAAAAAGGAGCGGAGAATCTAGCGGCCGACCACTTGTCTAGGTTAGAGAACCCCTACCAAAGTGAGCTCGAGAAAAAGGAAATTACGGAAACATTTCCTCTCGAGACACTTGGTATGGTGACTTTTCGTGGTGATGCTAGTACCCCATGGTTTGCCGACTTTGCAAATTACCATGCGGGGAATTTTGTTGTGAAAGGGATGTCGTCCCAACAAAAGAAGAAATTTTTCAAAGACGTTAAGCATTATTTTTGGGACGACCCCTACTTGTTTAAAGTGTGTGCAGATCAAGTGATTCGGCGGTGTGTTTTTGGCCAAGAAGCCCATGATATCCTCATGGCTTGCCATAATGGACCCACCGGGGGACATCATGGTGCCAACTACACCGCTAAGAAAGTCTTTGATTCGGGATTTTATTGGCCGACTATTTATCGAGATGCCCATGACTTGGTCACACGGTGTGACGCTTGTCAACGTCAAGGAAAAATCTCACAAAGGGATGAAATGCCACAAAATGCAATCCAAGTTTGTGAGATCTTTGACGTTTGGGGCATCGATTTTATGGGACCGTTCCCGTCTTCACGAGGGAACAAGTATATACTCGTGGCCGTCAATTATTTGTCAAAATGGGTTGAAGCAAAAGCGCTCCCCACCAATGACGCCCGAGTTGTTTGCAAATTCTTAAAATCTCTCTTCGCCCGATTTGGGACCCCTCGTGCTATCATTAGTGATCGCGGTACCCATTTTTGCAATGACCAAGTAACAATGAAATATTTTAAAAAGGTTGTATTTTACTCAGTGGTGGAGCTTGAATTTTATATGCGGGAGGGCCAAAAGTGTTCAAAATATATTATGGGAGGGCTAAATTTAAAAACACAAAAAAATACTTATGAAATATTAGTAAATATACACTAGTGGGTCAAAGTGTAAGGGGGCCATCACCCTCTTTTGTCCCTTCAAAGCTCCACCCTTGATTTTACTTTACTTTCAATACTAAATTAAATTCACTAGTCAAGCTTTTTTAGTACTTGACGTAATTTTGATTCGGTTCTTTCTAACAGTTTTGTATCGAATATGAACATAAATCTGAAAGTAAAATTTTGCTTTTACTGATAAACTAGTTCTTCGTGTTTTATACCAACTCTTCCTATACGGTTACAACAACAAAAAAGCACTTTTAGTCATGAAGATATGAAAGCCAAACTTGTTAAATGACATGTTTAGAGTACATGATAAACTTAGAAGGCATGTGATACATGTTTTGACTTGTTTTTATAAGTAGCATGATAATTTAAAACACAACATAATTTGTCACACATACAATGTTTTCTGTTACCATTTCACAGTGTAGTGTTCGACCCCATTAACGTAAAATCCTGGCTTTGCCCCTGGTTTCGTTGACATTTTGTCGAAACCATATCCAAATAGAAAAACCGAATATCTAATTCGTTTCGGTTCGGTTTCGATTTTCTATGAATATTACCCGAATCGTGAACACCCATAACTTAAAATCTGTACTAGTAAACTTAGCATAGCCCAGTTTTAGCAAAATTTGCACCACTACTCAAGTAGGGGTGTTGATCGGTTTGGTTATCGGGTCTTTCGGTTAATTCGGTTCGGTTAATTTTTTTGGGGTCAACCCGAGAACAGAACCGAACCGAAAATCGAATTTGAATTCGGTTCGGTTCTCGGGTTGACCCGAATAAACCGAATTTCACTATTTATTTAAATTTTTTTTAATAATTACATAGATATTTAGCAAAAAATTTTTTATTTCAAAATAAAAAGTGTTTTTATATATTAGGGTAAAATTTTAATGGTATTTTTATATATATAAATAATATATAAAAAATATATATTTATATGAATTCGGGTTTCGGTTCAGATAGTCAAACCTATATCCAACCCGAGATCTGAATTAGTAGTTCGGTTCGGTTCGGGTTTGACAAATTCGGTTCGGTTATTAGTTTGGTTCGATTATTTTCAGTTCGGTTCGGTTTTTCTGCTCACCCCTCAAGTTAACAGAGTCCACATATCGCAAAACTCAACAACAATAGCCCAATCAGTTTGGGCCTCACTCCCAACCTCCTGCTAACGGTGTTACACAAACACAACACACACACGCACACACATGACTGACATAAACAATATCCCCCAGTAAAAATACTCATTCATCCATCCTGTTGTAATAAATTTAACCACCATAAATACACCTTCGTTTTCACACACACACACACACACACTCAAATCACATCTTCAAAATCAATTAAACCCAAAATCAATACTCGTTTCCAGCTCACCAATTTTTCAATTTTACATATCTCGATTTATACATATACTTACATCTCTTAATTAGGGTTAGGGTTTACTATTCACTTATTTTGTATAATTTTATATCATTTTGTATAATTTGTAACGGTTTTGTTAATTTTTAAGATGTATTAGCTTCCAATTTGTGATGGAAATGAGTAGATCATTCGATAGATCAATTAGAAACCCTAACGCAGCTAAAAAGCCGCGGTTAATACCCGCGGATGAGGCGCCGGTGCGCGGTAGTATCACGAATGGTAGGAAACAGGTGGGGGGAGGGGTTGTGGTTGGGGATGGGGAGGGGTATGAGCCGCAGTCATTATCGGAGATTAAGTTGCAACAGAATTTGGAGTTAGTTAGTCAGTATAGGACGGCGTTAGCGGAGTTGACGTTTAATTCCAAGCCGATTATTACTAATTTGACTATTATTGCTGGGGAGAATGTTCAGGCTGCTAAGGCTATTGCCAATGCTATTTGTAACCAGATTCTCGAGGTGATCGTCGTTTCCGTTGTGTTGTTTTGTATGTAGTTCGCTTTTTAGCTAGTATGTTTCGTTGGCCGTGGTAAATTGTATATAGGATTTTTGATTAGTGGTACTTTTTTATGCTTACAATGGTTTTTATTATAGTCATACGTCGTATATATTATGATAGTTGATATGCGTATTGTGGAGTTAGTGGATGAAGTAATTATTGTTCTGATGTTTGTGTCACGTGTCTGTAGAACTTTCTGTATGATTGGAATGAACCGAATGTTCACATTAATGTTCTGTTGGATTTTGTTGTTTTGTGACGTGTCTGTAGAACTTGCACATTTATATGTTGTTTTACCGTGAACTTTGCACAGGCTGCCTTGCTGGCGCACTATTGTAGCCATTGTCAAGTTTGTAAACCAAGAGGAGTCCTCTTGAGTTGAACGTGATTCGGTTTCCGTTTCAGAGGAATCCACCTTTTTCCATGTGGGTGTTTTGTATTCGTTGTTCGCATTTTTGTGAGCTAGTATGTTTGTTATTGCCGTGGTAAATTTGTATATAGGATTTCTTGATTGTGGTACTTTTTTGATGCATTACAATTGTGGTTTTTTAGTTTTATAGTCATTTACATCGTTTATATTATGATAGTTGATATGTGCGTATTGTGGAGTTAGTGGACATGAAAGTAATTATGGTTTCTGATGTTTGTGCTCACTCGTGTTGTACGAACTTTCTGTATTGATTTGGAACATGAACCAATGTTCAAATTAATGTGTCATGTTTGGATTTTGTTGTTTTGTGACGTGTCTGTAGAACTTGCACATTTATATGTTGTTTTACCGTGAACTTTGCTTTTTAAGATTGCATGAATTGACGTGATGACTTAACTAATCTAATAAGTCATCCGTAGTGCTATTGTGTAATTTTGTGAGAGGACGGACAATAGTTGTTTGCGGAACAGTTGCTTTCTGCTTGATTGATTGTGTTCGGTCTTTATAACAAATATCTTTTTGAGCCGAAAGATAGCTGATCTCCCAATGTATGTAGTTCTGAAATTGCGTTTGTATCTAAATGAAAAGAACAAAATACTGCGATTCCATTTATTTCTCATCTACGATCTATATTATTTACCTTTTGTGGCCAGTTATACATTTGGGGAAACTCTTCTAATCATCTTATGTGTTATAGTTATCTTGTTATTTCGAGTTTGGATGGCTATTGTAGGACTAGTCAACTATTTAGTTTCTTGCTACAACGACTGTTGGTTGTTTTTTATAGTTCAAGAGTTGTATACATATGGTTAGAGGGATATTATGGGTTGATATTGTGACTGATACAAGAAAGTTATTTTTTAGGTTCCGAGTGATCAAAAGTTGCCGTCGCTATATCTTCTAGACAGTATTGTGAAGAATATAGGACGGGATTACATCAAACACTTCTCTGTCAAACTTCCTGAGGTTAGATATTATCTCGTGCAAAATACTTTTAACTATGTGCTTTTATTTCTGTTGATCCGCTTAAATGAGTACTTTATACGTTTTGAGTCTGGATACCGTCTTAAAATATCAATGCTAGTTATTAAGGATATCAATCATCACCGCTTAGTTGCTACCTTGGATTTGTTCCTTTTAGGTATTTTGCAAAGCATACAGGCAAGTTGATTCTGCACTACATTCTGGTATGCGGCATCTTTTTGGGACTTGGAAAGGAGTATTTCCTCCACAGACGCTTCAATTGATAGATAAAGAACTTGGTTTCCAGTCACCGGGGAACGGTTCCTCATCAGGGCTGACCGCGTCTAGAGCCGAGCCACAGCCTCAGCGTCCTGGTACTGGTCGCAGTATTCATGTAAATCCAAAATATTTGGAGGCGAGACAGAAACTCCAACAGTCAAACAGGGTAAGGGGACATAAGTTTATATTTTAAATGCAAGATTGAATGAAATATGAACATTACAGGACCCTATAATCTAAACAAGCTCTTTTACATTATTATGTCACATACATTTTTTCATCTCAAGCTATGGTCGATAATAGTCATCGTATTGGATATGTAATATATAGGATTATATGTTAACCTGATATGAGATAATGATTAGATTGTCTAGCTGTTTTGATTTTAATGGTCATTGCATTGAATTGTCATGAAGGCAAAAGGTGCAGCGGGTGACATAACCACAAACCTAATTAGTTCACCTGAAGATACTGGGAGACAGGATAGAACAGCTGCTAATATCAATCCTCTGAGGGGACGGGCTGATCCCCGCCTAAAGTTGCATGTATGATACTGAGGTTTTATGTTATTCTTAATTACTACTAACTTGACGATACTGGTCAACAACATTACTTACTCTGCAAAATACTCAGCAGGCACAAAGAGATGCAGAGAGTGACCTGACACATGAGAACAGTGGTGGATCATATAACAATTTTGATTTTGGTCCTGACATATCAAGTGAACGAGTTGCAGAGCAAGGAGTTGAAAAGGCTTGGTATGCACCTGGCATCGATAGTACAGAGACACTATCCAGGCTCACGAGAAATTCTCAAATAAAGCATGGTTTGCCTAATTATGCGAAATTACGTCCTATGAACAATCTTACAAATAAAGGAGGCAGTGAAATAAATAGGAGCTGGAAGAACTCAGAGGAAGAGGAGTACATGTGGGATGATGTGACTTCAGTTTCGGTGAATCCTACCTCATCTACTAGCTCAAAGAGAGACCCTCGGTTGTACTTTGACACTGAAAGACCAGTAAGTTAAAATCTACAGATTTTGGAATTGTAAATTAATTTCGTTGTTTGTAAGATTGCAATCTGACAACATTTTCGTTGCAGGGTCTTGAGAATAACTTCCAGAAAACTCAACGGACGCAGGATCTTGGTTTAAGGCTCGATAGAGAATCTGTGACTTCAATAAGGTCAAAAGGGTCATCATTGACCGATGAGAATGGGCGATTAGGTGGTGGTAGAAAATTATTAAATAATGCTGGAGGTCTTTCAACCTCTTTTAACGGAGGGTCGACAATTAAACCATCGGGTCTTGCAGATGGTAAAGCAGCTCGATCTCAAAAACAAATAAACACAGGACTTTCTGGTCGATCTCCGCAAGATTCTTTCTCAATAAGGCCTCAAATTTCACAGGTTCACAAGTTACAGCCGCCCCCTCCTCAGTTGCCAGTAAAGCCTGCTCCGTTTTTACCACCATATCAACCAGAACCTGTATCTGAATTTTCTATTGAATCCCCAAAAACAACATCTGTTTCTGCAAGCGCTTTGGTTAGTTCCTTACTGGCCTGTCCAAAATCTTTGGTGGCAGATATACCAGGACCATCAAGCTCCAGTAGTTTGTTAGCTTCTGTTAGCAGCATATTTGCTAATAAACCTATTACATCAGCATCGAGTTCAGCTCACACAAAACCTGCATCAAATAATGTCACAAATCTTTTAAGCACATTAGTTGCTAAGGGCTTAATTTCTGCATCGGAGAATGATCCATCACTGTCTGGTTCAACCCCATCGCAAAAAGTTGATCATCCATTGTCTGGTCCAACACCAACGTCACAAAAAGTTTCCCCGGTTGTAGCTTCCTCACTTTTATCCACTCAATCACAAAAAGTTTCCCCAGTTGTAGCTTCCTCACTTTTATCCACTCCATCTACCAGCAGTGAGTTAACTCCCTCCAAGCCTGCCGTTAAAAGTGCTGTCGCCATACCTCCGTCCATCAACGAAGACATTAAGTGTCTTATCGGTTTCGACTTTAAGGCCAATGTCATTAGGGAGTTCCATCCTTCTGTGATCAGTGACCTGATTGATGACCTTCCTCATCAATGCAGCATATGTGGGCTAAGATTTAAACTTCAAGAACGGTTTGACAGACATATGGAATGGCACACTATAAAAAACTCAGAATCGAACACATCAAGAAGCTGGTTCTCAAGTTGCGACGAGTGGATTAATGGGCCAAATAATGAGAGTGTATTTGAGATCAATGGTGAGCAGATGGTTACTGCAGATGAAAGTCAAATTGTATGTGTTTTGTGTGGCGAAATTATGTAATGTTTGATGACAAGACATATTATGTTAGTTATTTTACATGTACATGCAAGTACAATATACATTGTGTTTCTTATGATCGATGGAATTTTGTTACTACTATGATGGAATGGAACATTATACGTATTAGGCTTCTTTTAAGAATATGACATATGTAGCATTTATGTAGCATTTGTATTTTGTAAAAAAGTGTTGCAAGACATTAAAAAAGTGTTGCAAATATATGCTAAAAAACAACACAAGTGTTGCACTTGATAAATTAAAGTGTTGCTCATTTAGTGATAATGAATAAAGAAGTGTTGCACTTTTGTTAAAGAGTGTTGCACTTATGTGTAGCGGTGTTGCATTTGATTCCAAAAAGTGTTGCACTTACGTAAAAAAAGTGTTGTATTTAGGCGTACGAAGTGTTGCATTACAAAGTAATTTATTTGCTAAACATGAGCAACACTTTAAGGAAGTGTTTCTTATTCCAATAAAAAGTGTTGCATATACCTAAGGCAACGTTACATAAAGTAGCACTCGATAAAGTTTCACATTAGGCATAATACAACATTTTAAAGACATAATACAACACTTTATTGGTGTTGCTTTAGCTTCAATTTGTAGTAGTGTAAAATACCTTATGTGTGGCCTAATATAACCTTATATGCCACATATAAACACCTATTGCATCACACTTAAAAACAAAGTTATTCAGTAAAAAATAACTGTGATGCAATATAAAATAACTATAATGCAGTAGAAAGTTAAATGTGATATAGTAGAATATTAACTGTAATGCAGTATAATACTTTT
>BQNB010096375.1:0-25641 GCA_026074375.1 Tanacetum coccineum
ATTCTCATTCTACCCATTGGGAAAGTCAAAACTGTGACAAAACACTTATTTTATTTTTGAAAATTTTTTAAATTTTTTAAATTTTTTGGCATTTTTGCAAAAATTTTGGTGGTAAAAACGGGATTACGTGATAACAACGGCTGCAGGAAAAAATCAAATCGAAGATCCCCCCCATACTAGAATGAAACATTATTCTCAATGTTTTACGAAGGGTTTCTAAGTTATGAAGTATGCTTAAAGATAAATGTTAGTCGATAAGATTAGGATATCGGGATTCCCAAATGAAGCTGAGGATTGTGAAGCTCTTGTGATCGAAGGACAAATAGCACGAGCACGAGAGGCTTCAAAAATCCAGGACATCCTGGACAATACAGCACAAAACACAACACATGGAAAAGAAAAGAGGCAAGCCTCCTCACACCAACTAAACACTTATTCGCAAATAGAAAGAAGAGAGAATGGATAAGCATGGGGTGCCTCCCACGAAGCGCCTTGTTTTTGCTAACCGAGTCACAAGCTTGACTCGACCCCGAATTCATTGGTCCATAGGGGAGCAAGTGGAAGATAAAATCTTAATCGGACTTTCATTCAAGTAGTTTGGACAAACATTGAATTTTATGAAAGTTCCACTCCGATGAGATACACCCGGCATAAAAGAATGATAAATGGAGATGCCGGGGTCAAAAATGATATCTTCATTCCCACAGGAGAGAAGATATGGAGGAGCAACTGGATACGTGAGAAATGGAAGAAAGATCCATACATATAAGTGAAGAGAGGTTCACTTAAAATTATGAAATCCGTATCCAGGTTGGGATGGGTGGTTAAAACATTATGCTCATGAACTCTTGGTTCTCTTGTTGAGTAATTATCTTCCACCACATCCATTGTAAGATTGCCCAGCTCGGGCTCAATCTTAAAGCAGAAATGATCATACTCCGGTGGAGATATGATGTGAGCAAGTTCATCGGCGAACTCCTCATGATAAAAATCACTCCTATCGGCAGGAGGAAATGGATTGATCGAAAGATCAAAGATGAACGAATCATATTGAGAAAAATTAGCATGAGTAGTGGTACTGCCACTACTCTTTTCTTTAATATGATCGTCATCAGAATAGAAAGCTTCATAATCCGGAAGAGAATAATCAGAACGGGTAGTGGTACTGCCACTACTATTCTCTTCCAAATCAAAGCAGAAAGATTCGGTTAAAGAATTATCAAAGGTGTTAGTCTCCTCCAAGAAAAGGTTAAGAGATGTGGAGGAAGACTTGGTCATAACATCGGAAGATGGAGCGGGATTATCTTTTAATGCTTCGATGTTAGCAATAAGAAGATTGACATTCAACAATTTTTCACGAAGGATATCGTCTTTGATTGTTAGAAGAATATCGGTATCAATCCCTCCAACTTCCGGGATAACAATCTCTACCACCTCTAAGCTGACGATCTCAGCATCGGGAGGTGATGCATCGACATAATCGATGTTCTCATAAGAATCGTCATCACTCGAAGTAGAATCATCGTTGGAATCGATGATAGTCTCAGAATGTTCTTTGAAAGCTTCAAGAGAGGTAGGATTGTTACAAAGAGGCACATCACACACACTGTCGGGAATACCCTCGGGCTCACTTGGGATTGGGACAAGGTTCTCAACACTAGACTTTATTACTTCGTCCGATTCCGTTGCCGGAATAGTGTCAAGATGCTCATCCCCCATACTTAGAGAGTTAACGGGCTCCTTGGTTGGTAAGACGGGTGTGATTGCAATGGTATAGTCATCGTCATCATCATAGCAAATGGGAATCTTCCAATATCGATCTTTAGCCGCTTGCTCTTCCGCAATTCGCCTACTCGCTTTTCTTCTTCCTTCTTTTGTATGGCTTGACCAACCAAATCACGTAAGGTTGTCATTTGTTCCATAAGCTTATTTTGAGAATTGAGAAGCTCATTTTGAGATTTGAAGATTGGATGATTGACGGTATATCGCGGGGGTTGATCTTGGTCAAAACCAAAAGAATTATGATCATAGCAAGAATTTCGCTCATGATAAAAGTCTTCATTCATTGGTTGACATTGGAAGGTTTCATGAGGACCCCCGCAATTTTCACAACAAAGGTATTGTTGTGGTAAACTTGGTGAAGTTTGTGGAAAATAATCAAAGTTTTGATTGAAACACAGGGTGGATTGTGACAAACGGGATTGAGGTTGACAATTCGATAACCGTAATGGAATCGTTACACATAAACTCACGAGAGTATGGTATGTATTGTGGTTGTGGAGGATGTTGCCAACACTTGGAGAATCGTTAGAATGAGGACGATTGAAACATTGATTTGTTTCTGTTCCATTTCAAACTTTACAATTAAGAACAAACTCCATCGTATTCATTGCAACAGAACATTCTTTGGCATTTGAGCCAGAAGACATTGTTGTTGCAATTTTACAAGTTTTGTAGGGGCTTCTTCAAAGGTTTGATTTTGCATGGGTTCCGGAGTAGAAGATATCGGGAACTCTCGGAGGGCAATGGTAACCGTTAATGAGCACCTTTCCACAAGACTTCAGTTGATTGTCGACAAAAGATTCCATCTACGTATCACCGCACTCGTGACACCAATGGTCAATGGGTGGAGGAATTGGTGAGGAATTTTCACGGGGACTTGTATTAACAACGGATTGGCTCTCGAGGAGCATTAACAACGTTGGTATTTGTCATCGGATGATTGGAAGTGTTCTTGGAAGTCTTGAAGGACTTCCTGAATAGTCTTTTGTATTAGAGCACAATCCCTTGACAATGAAAAACATGAATTGGGTCCACAATGAGACAAAATTTTCAATTTTAAAGGATCGTTGTGTCGAGGCGGGTATGGAACAAGATCTTGTCTCCAAGACTCCCTTTCGAATAACCAACGTTTGAAGTGTTCAAACTTTTCACAAGACGAGCATTCTTTATCGCGTAAATTGGATATCAAACGATAATCGGAATGACGTCATAGGAATTAAACATGAAGATGGATAAGAAAGGAATTAAATGATAGAAGAAAAAAAGAAGATTATTTTGGTTTTTCCATTAATTTACAATTTATTTTTAACGGACAAAATGATAAGACAACTTAAAATCCAAATAATCTACTTACTTCACGGTAACTCTCAAAAAGATAAACGCACAGGTGAGCGGAGGAGTAGGAATAGCGCGAAGCTTATTTCTCCTTTCGGGTCGTAGTTCCTCGGAACAACCCTCTTTACCCAGTTTATAGATTTGTTTAACTTTAAGGTGGAGCCGTCGTAATTATTTTACTTTACCATTGTTTTCTAATCTACTTCTAAGTCGTACAAGAGACACCAAAGGCAAGTTTTTAAATCTTTTGTTCGAGTTGGAACCTACAAGTTCACCGGAAATTATTTATGATAATACCTCAGATGAGAATATCATATTTTGGTATTTTACCATTTGTGAATTTTATTACTTTTTTAGGGACAATGTTTTAATTTTTGTAATATCCGATAATTTACTAATAAAAGAAATGAAAAATATTTTTGTACTTTTTTACATTTTTTATAATAAAAGAGAAAAAAATTCAGGGTTTCAAACACAAAATTGATAAAAGGAACGATAACGGTTTCACAGTCTCCGGCAACGGCGCCAAAAATTGATGAGGGGAATTCACACTGTTATATATATATAATATATAATAAAATACAAATAGTATATATAATAAGTCTAAAATCAACAAGTCAATTTTACGAGAAGTAGTATAGAGTGTTCCCCGGGTCGTTTATCCCCAACGAGGCTTTTGTAATTGTAATGGAAAATCGATACATCGAAGATTTGAGTTGAAGGAGGAATTGAATTGTGGAGTTGAAAAAGTCAAATTAAACAATAACAAACAAAAACGTTTAAGAAAAACCTAAAAATTATGAATTTAAGCTAAAAAACGAAAGCACGAATCCCGAACAAAGGGGGAAAAACCTAAAATCTTTAAAAATAACCCTACGGAGAATTTTTCACTTCTAAACTACTCTAGGGATCAAATAACGAAGAATGAAAAAGACTAGACCGAAAACGGAGTTCGTTTGACCCAAAAACGAGTCAAGAACAAAAAACGCACCCGGGACCGTTCTTTAAAAAGCAAAAAGTTTAAAAATGACCTCGAAAAACTTTTATATTTTTCCTACAAACTAGATGACAAAAGAAAATTTTCTAAAAAAGCAAAATATTTTTTTTGATAATTTTTGTATTTTTTATGAATTAAACAAACTTTTAACTAAATTAAATTATAAAAAATATTAAACGATTACGAAAAATTCTGAAAAATTTTCAAAAAATACTTAAACCCCCTTTTTTTTCCTTTATTTTGTATTTTTTTGGTTTTTATCTATATTTATTTAATTCTAAGGAAATTTAATTTTTATAGTTCCTACGAAAAATAAGAAACAAAAATAAGCTCAACAAATAAGCCCGAAAATAAGCTTAAACAGCTTTATAAGCTTATTTGCCCAAAACACCTTTAAATATACAAGCCCTTGAGTCTTTAACGAAAAAGACCCAAGGGCGCAGTGGTAAGAGTGGTGTTATAAAGGGGGTTTGTATCGCTTGGTCCCGGGTTCGAGTCTTGCTCACCCGGGCCAAGTGTCTTTCCCCTTTTTTTTTTTTTGAAAACTCTAGGGTAGAAAGTGTAAGAAAGGAAAGTAAAGGGTAGGCGGGTAAACCTTTGAAAATTTACACTCCAGTGTAAACGATTACCCCTAAACTATCAAAGAAATACAAAACAGACCCTACGACCTAGCTTATTTTTAGCTTATTAAAAAGTGAGTTTTAGCAAAAACTTAAAACTAAAAACTTGTAGAGGAGCTTATTCTAAACAACATTAACAAAGACACTTTCTACTTTTAACAACTAAATAAGCTAGAAAATTAGCCTTTCAAATTCTGTCACAGAAACTTAGGCTTTAAGAGCTTTTTTTAGAATTTGGCTTATTTATGGCTTATTACTTTATGAAAATTAAAACTAAAAGAAGCTATGTAAAGCTTAAGATGTATACTAGAGTTATCTAAACAAACATTAGCTAGGTTTTAGCAACTTTAACAAGAAAAATGAAATGAAAAAGTACTAGTTTTAGGCTTAAACTGTTTTGAGCTTTTTCACATTAGCTAAACAGCTTATTCCTTGACCTCAAAAGCTAAAACTTTGGAGATAAACTATGCTAATGGAAATTTACTAAAATGCTTAATTCTCAACCCTAACTCCTAATGATGAACTCTCAAAAGAAACTAGAATAATGCATAGCAACAACAGCTTTGACTGTTGTTGCTGATGCATTTGGCAAACACAAATGAAGTGCAGGTTTAGTTGTCACTAAAAAAAAAACTCTTACACTAACTCAATCCATGTATGTAGTCCTGTATTGACTAAGTTTGTGCTCTAACTTGCCTTGAATCTCTAGTCACTAAAAATACTTGATCACACAAACTGTCCTGGTGCTAGGCTTACTTTTTAAGCTTTAAAATCTTGAATTCTACTTACTAATTTTTAAAACATTCAAAACTTGATATTATGATCTAAAACACACTAAGTAAAAGAATTTGGCAGAATGATGTTGACTTTTAGAGTCAAATTAAGCTTTAACCAAACACTCCTTTAAACTAACTGTCCAAACCTAAAATGAGCTTAGAATCTAATTAAAACTAAAACTGCTTAAACATTTTATCTACTTCTATTTAAAATGACCTAATAATGATTTTTAAGTATAAAATTACTAGCTTATTAGGTGAAATAGTGTTACTTACTAGGGCTTATACTACTTCTAATGACAGAAATGTAGGATGCAACTAAATGAGGTTTTTTTAACTAAGACAGCTTTAAACTAACACATTAAGTCCTAACTAAGCTATATGAACCAGGGAATAGTCATTAAATCTCATAAGCTATAAGCAATTAGTAATAGCTCTATAAATGCTAAACTGAATTGAAGAAAGTAAAACCTGTATTTGTTTTGATCGCAGACACTAAAGTCCACTCTATCTGAGTGATGTGACTTTAAAAAGCTTGATCCTATTGGCACCCTTGCCTCTAAAACTCAATAGCTAGATTTAAGTTATTTGGCCTTGTTGCTTCCAATATGAACTCCAAATCATTATCAACTATGTGATCATGATTTGATGTAAATGGATTAGATTGAGTTAAATGACTATCCTTAAGAACAAAAATTTGACTTAATATTTGTGCTTATAAACTGTTAATAAGCTCAAATGAGCTTATTTAGAGCTTATTGAGTAAATTCGAATTGAAATTGAAAACAAAGTTCAAGGAAACTTGTAAACTGAATTGTTATACTCAAATGATGAAGTCCAAGTTAAAATGTTGAGAGTACAAGCTTAAAGTGGATTTCTATAAATTTAAAAAGTCTCTTCGACTCTTATTCCTAATAAAAGTTTAATTGACTAGACCCCTCCCAATAGCTTAAAATACGAAAAAAAATTACAAACTGAAATTTTTAAAAACTCATTCCTTTTAAACTTCTGTCTTCTCTTTCTTTTATAGGATGCTTATGTGTTTGTTGTGAGAGTAAAACAGCCCAAAGCAATCTAGACCCTTCAATCTTATCAATCTTAGCCGTTGGATTAGGCTTGGGGGATTGTGGGATTGCCAAATGGGATTAGGGTTTAAGTGGAGGAGGGGGGAGAGCAAGAGGTTTGACCTTGGGAGTTTTTGAGGTTGCAGGGTTAAAGGGGTTTGGCAAACCCGTGAGTGGGTTTTGGGTTTAGGGAATTTGGCGGGAAAATTTGTTTGTACAGGTTGGGGGTGACAGAGTATACTTTTGGGGATTGGGCAAACATGGCCCCTCAAAGTGTTAATTCACTTTGCAACCATGGTCCTTGTTGTTTAAAACTTTTGGGGACTTGGCAGAACAAGTCCCCAAGAGTTATAAGACTATTTGCAGTACTCGTCCTTATGGTTTATAAGTCTTAGGATTAGACAGAAATGGCCCTCGTAGAGTATAAACTTTCCCATCTTGGCATCTTAAGTCCTTCTCTCATTATTTCTCTCTTTATTGATTAAATTTAAGTTTTAGGGATTGGCAATTTAAGCCCTCAAACTTATATTTCTTCAATTGTTGACTTTTGGATTTGTTGGGGTTGACTTTGACTTTGACCAGTTGACTTTTCTGTTGACTTTTTGACTTGATTGACTTTTCGGCTTCGATTTGGCTTTGTCTTTCACAGTCTTTTCCATTCCGAGTCCGGTTTTGTCGTTTTGGCTTTGTTTTTCGTCTTTTTCTTAGATATCCGTTCCTGCACAATACAATTAGCAAAACAAGCATATATTTGGCATTTTAAGTCCGTTTTTGGTTATTTCAGCTCGTTTTTAAAGGTAAAAGGTATGTGTAATTAAGCACATACCAAGGGCAATCTATGCAAAGACCACCACTATTTGAAAGTGACGGATTTATTTATTGGAAAAATAGATTTGAAACTTATGTGAACTCAAAAGATCTATATCTTTGGCATGTTATTACCGATGGTGATTTTCCTCCTATTCAAAATAATCCTGAAACTAAAGAGGATGAAGTTGTACCTTTTCATAAACAAAATGATGATCTTAAAAAGAAACTTGCAAAAAATAATGAAGCTAAAATGGGAATTTATAATGCTTTGCCACGTAAAGAATACGAAAAAATTTTGTGTGTCAAACCGCAAAAGAAATTTGGGATACTTTGCTAATCATACATCAATGTAATAATCAAGTCAAAGCTAACAAAATAGATCTTCTTATTCAACAATATGAACAATTTACGATTCCGGAAGAGGAATCAATAGATAATGCCTTTGCTAAATTTAACACTATTATTACTAGTCTAAAAGCACTTGATGAAGGTTTTTCTAGCAAGAATTGTGTTAGGAAATTTCTTAGGGCATTACATCCAAAATGGCGCGCGAAAGTCACGGCGATTGAAGAATCAAAGAATCTAACAACCTCACCTCTTGACAAACTTATTGGAAACTTGAAAGTTTATGAAGAAGTAATAAAGAAAGATTTCGAAACGGTCAAAGGAAAAAAGAACAAAGTAGATCTCTTGCATTAAAGGTGAAAAAGGAAGTAAGTAATGAAGATAGCTCAAGATACGATAGTGAAGACGAAGAGTATGCTATGGCCGTAAAGGAATTCAAGAAATTCTTCAAGAGACGAGGAAGATTTGTAAGACAACCACAAGGTGATAGAAAAACACTCCAAAGAAGTAAAAATGATGGCTATGGTAAAAGTGAAAGAAAATGTTTTAGATGTGGTGATCCAAATCACCTCATTGGAGAATGTTCAAAGCCATCAAAGAACAATGTTAAAAGAGCATTTATTGGAGGAGCATGGAGCGACAATGGAGAAGATGAAGTGGAAAAGACTAAAGATGAAACTTGTCTTGTAGCTCAAGCGCCCGATGAAATATGCCTAGGAATAAACTTGCAACCCGATGAGTGTATTAAAGATAGTGGATGCTCAAAACACATGACCAATAATCGAAAGTTATTTTCTTCATACAAAGCATACAACGAAGGAAATGTAATCTTTGGGAGAAACTTGCACGGTAAAATCATAGGCAAAGGTACGATTTCTCAAGACTCACTAATAATTGAAAATGTTGAGCACGTAGATAACTTAACATATAACTTGCTTAGTGTAGGTCAAATATGTGATAACAAATGCAAAGTAATATTTACCGAACACAATAGCGAAATAATCAAAGACAAAAAAGTTATAGGTAAAGGAATTAGGAAAGGAGGAATATATGTAATGAAACTAGGAAATAAACCGGAAGACAAAATATGCCTTGCAACATTGGACGAAAACTCCACACTATGGCATAAGAGATTAGGTCACGCTAACATGCAATTAATTCAATCATTAGTAACTAAAGAGTTAGTTAGAAACCTACCCAAACTAAAATACGACCGACATTTTTGTGATGCTTGCAAAATTAGAAAACAAGTTCATACAAGTCACAAGGCTAAAAATATAGTTTCAACAACTAGATGCTTAGAACTACTTCACATGGATTTGTTTGGCCCTTTCGCCATACGAAGCTATAGAGGAAATTGTTATACCTTAGTAATTGTAGATGACTATTCTCGATTCACATGGACTAGATTTTTAGCAAATAAAACCGAAGCCTTCGAAAAATTCGAAACATTTAGCAAAATGATCCAAAACAAATTCGGATGTTCCATCGTATCAATTAGAACGGAACATGGTCGGGAATTTGATAATGAAGTACAATTCGGAAACTATTGTGATTTAAATGGGATATCTCACAATTTTTCCGCTCCTCGTACTCCATAATCAAATGGGGTAGTAGAAAGAAAAAATCGCTTTCTACAAGAAATGAGTAGAACCATGTTAAACGAACAATCCATTCCTCAAAAATTTTGGTGTAATGCGGTCGATACGTCAACCTATATAATTAATAGAGTTTCCATTAGACGTATTTTAGGAAAAACTCCATACGAGTTGTTAAGAGGTAGGAAACCAAACCTTAACTATTTTAGAGTATTCGGAAGTAAATGCTTTATTCTTAATACAAAAGATTACCTCACCAAGTTCGACCCAAAGTCGTACGAAGGTGTTTTCCTAGGATATTCGCAAAATAGTAAAGCTTACATAATACTTAACAAACAAACAATGAAAGTTGAAGAGTCGTTGAATGTAACTTTCGATGAAACTCCTCCCCCGCCTAAAACATCACCATTGGAAGATGATGAGTTAGTCGAAGAAGAAGCTATTGAGGTTAGTAAAACAAAACCCATAGGCAATGATCTTGAAGACATTTCATTAGAAAATAATCAAATTGTAAATATTAAAGAATCTAAAACTCATCCCCTAGAAAACGTTATTGGTAATCTAAATCAAAGAACTCTTAGGTCGCAAGCTCAAGACAAAAGCAATTTCTTTTGCTTTATTTCAACAATAGAACCTAAAAATATAAATGAGGCATTAAAAGATGAAAATTGGGTAATGGCCATGCAAGAGGAACTAAACCAATTTAAAACAAATGATGTTTGGGAACTAGTCCCAAATCCCATGGATATGACCATTATAGGAACAAAATGGGTATATAGAAATAAACTCGATGAAAATGGCGTCGTAACTAGAAACAAAGCTAGGTTAGTCGCCCAAGGTTATAATCAACAAGAAGGAATTGATTATGACGAAACATATGCACCCGTAGCTAGACTAGAGTCCATAAGAATACTTTTAGCTTATGCTTGCGCACTAGACTTTAAGTTATACCAAATGGATGTGAAGAGTGCATTCCTTAACGGTTTTATCAATGAGGAGGTTTACGTGGCACAACCTCCGGGATTCATTGACTTCGCAAAACCTAATTATGTCTATAGACTTAAGAAAGCTCTTTATGGTCTAAAACAAGCCCCAAAAGCTTGGTACGATCGATTAAAAGCCTTTCTTATTAAACATGATTACTCCATGGGAATGGTAGATAACACACTCTTCACTAAAAAGAAAGACTCCAACCTCATTATTGTCCAAATATATGTTGATGACATTATATTCGGATCAACTTGTCAAGAAATGTGTGATGACTTTGCCAAGATCATGCATGATGAGTTTGAAATGAGTATGATGGGGGAACTAAATTTTTTCTTAGGATTACAAATAAAACAATTAGATGATGGAATATTTTTTAATCAATCAAAATATATTAAGGAAATGCTTAAGAAATTTGGACTAGAAGACTCTAAGCCAATGCCAATGGAAAACCCCTATATCTATGGAAACCAAACTCACGAGAGACGGGAAGAAGGTGTAGTCCTTTGTTAATACCCAACTATAGAGGCATGATAGGTAGTTATTATACTTAACGGAAATAACCCGATATCATGTTTATTGTTTGCCTTTGTGCACGCTTTCAAGAGATCCAAACCTCCTCAACTAAAGAAGGGCGATTTAAACATATCTTCTGATACATTAAAGGCACTACGCATTTAGGATTATGGTATCCTAAGGGATCCGACATAGAAATAATAGTGTATGCGGATTCGGATCATGCAGGAGATTACGTAGAACACAAGAGCACTAGTGGTGTTTGCACGTTTATGGGATGTTGCCTAGCATCTTGGTTTTTGAAGAAGAAAATCGCTCTTGCTATCTCCACAACCGAAGCAGAATATGTAAGCGCCGGAAAGGCATGTCAACAAGCCCTATGGATGAAACAAGCACTCGTAGACTATGGCGTTAGGTTAGACGACATTTCAATAATGTGTGATAACAAAGGGGCTATAGACTTAAGTAAGAATCCTGTTCAACACTCACGAACAAAACACATTGAGATTCGCCATCACTTTCTTCGCGATAATATTCAAAAAGGGAATATCTCTATAGAAAAGGTCTCATCGGGAAGGAAAAATAGCGCTATCCTAACTAAACACTTAAACGTGAGACATATTTAAATCCTATACGCTAGGTTCTTGGAATGATGGAACAAATTGATTAAGTTTTCGGCATAATAAAGAAATGATAATCATCAAAGAACTGTTTATCAAAAATTTGAGAAAATATTTCTCAACAAGTGGCGGCCCCTTAATTCATAAAGGGCGGCCCCCTTAAATTTAAGGGGACTGGCCAGACTTTAAGGGGACCACCCATCTGACTGACTAATTTTTTTCTTCTCTTTGTGTCTAGGTTTCTATTTTACACAAAAACACGAGATTGGGAAAAGTCTATAAGCAAACTTTTACAAATTCTTCTATCTAAATGCATATCTCATTATACATATATACAATAGTCCCAATCTATTATTTTCTAAAAAGTCTTTGATTCACGCAATATAGTATATATAAAATACTAGGCAAATCCAAACTCTTCACCCTTGACCAAGGTAAAAAGTCAAGACCTACCTAGAAATAAAATATATAAGAGAATCAATGATAAAAAGATTCCGGAAGTATGATTCCCGGGTCGTATGTCCCAACGAGGCTGCAATTGAAAGTTGATCTTGGTTTGATTTAGATTGAGGGAGAATGATTTTGATTGATTATAAGTCCTAACAACTACGGGAAGCAAAATTAGGTATAAGGAATCCCTAAATTACAATCTAATGGAACAAAACCTAAAACGGGCATGCAAAAAATGAGGGAAAAAAAATAAAATAACACTACCAGCAGAAACGGTACACTACCAGCAGTTGCGCAAACGTGATGCAATACCAGCAGAAACGACATTTTTACTACAGCAGAAACGGAGCTCAAAAATACTGTGTGATTTTTAAAAAATCGTTTTAGCCAAAACTAAAACACGAAAGTTATCCGGGCATGTTTTTTCTTAAACAACTTTAATATAGGCACTTTTATAAATAGCATCAATAAGCCCCGAAAAGCAAAATAAGCTGCTGATTGCAGGAAAGTTAAGGTTTCGGACTTACTTTTAGTAAATAAGCTGTAAAAAGCTCAAAATTAAACCAAAATGAACAGGAAAGATGTTTTGGAAGCTTATATGTTTGCTAATCTGATTCCAAATAGCCTTTCCACCCAAAAAACAAACTTAACTCAACTCAATTTTGCATCAAAATATAGTAAACTCTAACTTTTTCTAAAATAGCAAAATTGAAATAAGCTAAAATCCTAAATAAGTACAAAACTGAAAGTGTGCTTTTGGAAATAAGCTCCAATAATGAGTTCCTTATTAAGCCCACCTATTCACTTTTTTAAATAAGCCTTGGAATAAGGCACAATAACACATGTACTAAAACTACTATTTTTTTTGATTTTACTAAAAATAAGCAATTTTGAGCGTAAAACTTGAGCAAGCATTGGATTCTTATGATGATGATAGCTAAATAACATATTTTGAGATTTAAGCTCATGTACAATAATTAAGATCATAAAGATATTTTGGAAACACTAAAATAAGCCAGAATGAGCTTATAAAAAAGCTAATTATCCCTTTTTTTTATCTCTCATGCAGATTCTAACTTAAAACTTTAAAACACATTTTTGCACATTACAACAACCTTTACCCAATGCTATAAACACTTAAAATTAATATGCAATCAAAGCGTTAATATTACTTTAAGCGAAAACTCAAAATAAAATAAGACACTTAGTAGCGAATAAGCAAAAAGGCAATTTAAGCTAAAAATGAAATATTATATTAAAAGACAAGTTATAAAATAAATGATACAAAGGCTTAACCAAGGAAAATTTAAACATATATTAACATATTTTAGCAGATAAGACAGAAAAATGAACAATAATAAGCCATTGCTACACGTAACCTTAAAGAAAAGTGCAAGAATTAATTACGTGGACTTACAATGATCTCTCTAGCTCTAAAACAATGAGGAACCAAAAGGGCTGCTTTAAGCTCCCTCAGCTTTTTAAAAGCCTAGGGTTGTGGTCAATTTGTTTTCCATTACAAACACAACTTCCAAAAATTGCTATCCACAATTCAAATGCCAAAGGTAATTCAGGTTATTAAACTGGTTTTGCAGAATTTAAACTTAGTTAACACTTATTTAGTTCAAATAAAGAGGACTTAGAGTCTCTTCAGAGCTTATGGTAGCTTTAAAACAAACTTTAAGGTAATGTTAAATTTTTAGAACTCAATATGCAAAACACTGAAATTTCATTTAAACTTGGAACTTTACAAATTGCAGAAAAGGAAAAAGTTTCTTTTTTTTTATTAAAAAACTAAAATTTAACATTCAAAACTAAAAATTACCTCTATTTTCTACTCCTTTTTTTACATGGTCTCACCTAGCCCTATTTTATACAAAGAAAAGGTTAAAACAAGCTTGAGTCTTAGTTTTTTTGACTTTCATTGAACTTTTCTTTGTGAGCTTGAATGTGTTTGTTTGTTGAGTATAAAGCTTTCTCCAGTAAATGAATTGATGACTCAATCATAAAGATAGTAACTATTTGATTCATTCATATCGTGTTGTCTGCCTTGAGATGTTCCGGTATTGAGAACAAGCAAGCAGGGTGAATCTAATACATCTGTGTTAGAGGATCTTACGCTTTAAGCTGGAAACCCTGGCAAAGAGATTCTTCTAAATTGAGTCTACCTGATCACAAATTGGTCCTCACAGAACCAGAGGTTATCACAACCATATTCCGACAAATAACAAAGCCATATTCGTCCATATCTGCTATTTATCACTAATATTAAAATGCAGGTACAAACGACGGTGTTGCATCCTCATTCCAGCAGAGTCCGATTCATTACCACATGTTCATGCTCAAGCTGCAAAGACATACTATAAGCATCAAGATTCAAGAATCAAAAAAGCTAATGATTAATCAAAGACAAAGACTTCCGCAACTCTGATATTCAAGATCTTCCTTAAAGATATCAAGATTATCAAGACAAAGATTGTCAAAGGAGATTGTTAGCAAGCTTTCTAGGTGATGCAAAGTATGAGCATGTTAGTCAAGACACAAGATCACAAGATGGAAAAGACGATAAAGACAAACAAGGAAAAGATTTAAAGATCTTAGATTTAAAGACAAAATCAAAAGACAATGACTATGGCTCATGATCATAGATCACACATGTTTAGAATTCAACTTTTTAGTGAAGTGACAGACCATATCTATCTCACGAGCCTGTAATAGTTAGACAATATTAGGAATAATTAGTACAGCTAACCGACTGACTTATAGAAGTCCAAGGAAAGCCCGGTCCGTCCCATACTTGTCACTATATAAACCCACTCCACACATGAGAGGGTTGTGGTTGAATGCATTTCTCTACCATTTTGTAATGTGTGTTTTTGTAGGTGTATTCTCCTATTCATCTCCTCTCGTAACTCTCTATCTCTCTCTAGTTTTCTAAGTGGTGTAAATCAATATCCTTCAATTGCATCAGAGCTATGGATTCTATCTTGTTTCCCTTAGAGTGTTTCGTTGTGGTTGTATTGAGCTTATTGGTTCGGCTTATTATATGCTTACTTTCCATTCGGCTCATTATTATTTTTGTGATAATTTATAACTTTGTTTTTGGTCACGGCTTATCCTAGTGTCAACAAATTATTTTCTTTGAAATCAAAAAGTCATATCTCTGATTTCATAAAACACCAATTATTGGTAGGATATTTAGTAGCCTATTGTACCAAATTCTTTCTTGGTTTATTTTCATTTGGGCTTTCTACATTTTTTGTTGTTTTCGTCAAAACAATTCATAAAAACAGTAGTATTTTTTTTTGTTGTTTTTCGTCAAAACTTGTTGGGCTTACACACTGTTTGTAGCTAATTAAATTGTGGGCTTATATTAGTAACAAAAAGGGTGCGTGTTTTATTTGCTCAAACTGTTGTCAAAGCAAAACTGATTTTGGCTTTCTCCCTACATAACGAAAATTTATTCTCATCTTCTTCGTCTTGGGGTTTGGCTTATTTGATATCAAAAGCTTGGTCTTTCTTATTTTTCAAAGCTCTTTATAAGCTTATTTCAAACTTCTTGCGAGCTTATTTCTGGTGGCTTATTTGAAGTGCTATTATTGGCTTATTATCTTGTGGTTACGTTTTGTGGAAAGTGAAACACAAATAATCAATGGCTGAAACGATGAGAAGAAATAGGCGCGTTCAAGGTGTTCGATATATTGTCGAACCAAACAACTCAGAAGTTAGAGCAACCGAACAACTCAGAAGTAGTGTGAACCGAACAACCTTGGAACTGAACAACTTTGGAACCGAACAACCTTGACACCGAACAACTTATAGAACCGAACAACTCATTTTCTTTTTGAACCGAACAACTCACAACCATAAGGAACCGAACAACTCACAAGCACTCGGAAACCGATTTAACAAGTTCACGGAAACAAAATCTCATGTTTTAAGTCATTTTTGGGTTTTTCGAGTTCGAGTGACGGTGCTCTACGGGACGTTTCACTTATACCATCAATGCTCGTGACATTCTTTTCACATCGTGGTATATTTACTTTTCACTGACGATAACCGGATAACTCCACGGGACAAGTTTTATACTCGTTACAGTTTTACAAAATTTAAAATGAAGAAGACGTGCACTTTGGTGGGAAAATTTTGATATTAATTAAACTTAATTCAAAATGTACGGATGCAGTCCCTGCAATTCAAAGATAATTTCACCACTAGTCCTTGTTTCAATAACAACCTTTCTAGTTGAAACTCATTTGCACCGTTGGTCCTTTTTACATTTAATTCAACCGTTAGTGCTCAAAAGTGACACGTTATTGCACCGTTAGTCCTTAACTGTGTTTTAATCAAGCGGTAATCATTTTAAATTCAAAGTTGTGATCCTTTCATCGTTTTAGCCTCATCAAATCGTTAACAAAAGTTCAAGTTTCTTACACCAACAACAATGAATTCAACAACGATTAATCATTGCTATCTAATTCACGTTTCTTCTTGATTTTAATAAATCCCGCGAAATATTTAATTATTTTCTCGGTTTAAATCATATATTTGTAAATTCCCTTGAACGTTAATTGATTTCCAACCACAACAACAATCACTTAATCTACAAAAGGTTCACAAATTTGATTTCACACATCAATTACTTCAAAATGTTTAACATGAATGAGAGAGTTTACAATCCGCAATCACAAATTCAAAGTGTTCCTCATCAAGTTTCAATGTTTCATCCACAAGCTTCACAAGTGATTTATCCTCAATCATCAATGATTCATCCACAATCATATCAAATGATTCATCTACAGCATATCAAATGTGCATCCATAATCATCCTCAAGTGATCATCCAACAAGCATCTCAAGCACCAGCTCTTTCTCTACAATCATCAACAGATCCTATATAAGTTGATTCAAGCCATGTTGCACCATACTTTCTTCCTACTGGTGATCTACTTAAATGCTTAACCAAAGCTTTGACATTCATGAGTACCATACTTGCTTCAATTTACCCATCAACCAACAATCAACTAGAGACTTCGTCAAATCCAATGAACCAAGTTGATATGCAAGGACGACAAACTCTGAGTTATGTGGTAATTGGTCAATGGTAATGAACAATAGTAGCAAGGCCGAATACTCACTCTAAGATGGTACAACATGTTGAATGCTTCAAGCAAAAGATGTTACTAGTACAACTTCAGGAAGCAGGAATTCAGTTAAGCAAAGAACAGCTTGCAGTTTTGGCAGATATAGGAAAAAGAGTTGATTCTAGCCCAGGTGCTTTCACAGTGATAACTAATGCACTCTTCTAATCAGATGGAATTGAGTTATATGATTCAGATTGTGATGAAGTACCTACTGCATAAGCAAGTTTCATGGCCAATCTCTCTAATTATGATTCAGTCGCCATCTCCGAGAACAAGCTTTCACATGGAAATATTCTTAGGTTCAAGCAAAGGTAGTCAATTGCTATAATTGTCAAGGGAAGGGCACATGGCAAGACAGTGTACTCATCCATAAAAGAAGATAAAACGGGATGATTCATGGATTTAAGGGTAAAGTATTCAGGGTACAAAGCCTCAAGAAAATGGTAAATTTTACTGAAGAAGAGCTATCATTTTTGGCAGATCCAGGTATTATAGAAGGTCAAGCCACTCAGACTATCATTACCCACAATGCTGATTATCAAGCCGATAATTTGGATGCATATGACTTCGATTGTGATGAACTCAACACTGCCAAAGTTGCTCTCATAACGAATTTATCTCATTATGGTCCAGATGCTCTCGCTGAGGTACACAATCCTGATAATAAGGCTAACAGTATGATTAATCTATTGTGCAAGGATATTCATCTTCCTAACAGTCCTAGTGTTGTAAATCATTCAAGAACTGAAATAACTAGATTATAGCATATCCTTCCTTATTCTCAGTATATGAAAGAATCACAACAGGTAGTTGTTCAGAATTCAAACTCCTCTGCACAAACAAGATGAACTGACACTAGAGGGATGAACAACTGAAAACCCAAGTTATTAATTGCACCAAGATTAATCTGGACAACAAAAGTGTCAATGATTCTTTAACTGCTGAGCTTGAAAGATATAAAGAATAAGTTAAAGTTTTGAAAGAAGGTCAAAATGTTGATTTAAAAAGTAAAGATAACGTTTCAATTCCTGTGAATCAGTCGTTCTATATTGATCGTCTTAAACAAACTCTTTCGGAACATTTAAAAGAAAAGGAATCTTTAATGCAAACAGTTACTCTTCTTAAAAATGATTTTTAGAAAGAAGAATCTAGAAATATTGATAGAGAGATTGCTTTAGAAAAGAAACATACAGCTAGATTTATTGTTTTAAAACTAGATCAATCAGCAACAAACTGTTCACATGTTGACAAAACCTTAGTTTTACTATGATCATACCACTAAACAAGCTCTAGGTTTTCAAAATCCTTTCTATCTGAAGAAAGCTCAGTAGTTAGAACCAAAGCTTTATGATGGTAATGTCATTAAGAATGCTAGTGCTATTGTGATTCCTGACTCCGAAGAGACCCTAATGCTTGCTGAAGAGAGTCGTTCAAAAATGCTTTTAAAACAACAGGATCCAATGATGTTAGAAAAGAAAGTTAATACTACACCAATTGATTATGCTGCTCTTAACCAACTTTCTCAATATTTTGAAACACGATTTGTTTCAAAAACTGAATTATCTGCTGAACAAGCCTTTTGGTCTCAGAATTCTATGAATTATTCCGAACCCACTTCTTCTTGTAGACCCACCAAAGTTGAGGTTCCAAAAGAACTTCCAGAAGTTAGCATGGTTAATACGAGTTTGAAGAAACTTAAACACCATCTTGCTGGCTTTGACATGGTTGTTAAAGAAAGAACCACAGCCACAGCCATCACTGAGGGCTCGTGGGTGTTTGAACATACAAAAAGCGTTTGGTTAAAAGGGATGAAATAATTTCCATTTGTAAAAGCTCTAAGGACTTTTTCAATGCATTCGATCAATATTTAATTGATGAACTTTCTGAAGTCCAAAATGTCTTTCATCAAATGGAATAGGCTGTGGAACAACATCGTTTAGAGTCCAAAACCTTTCAAGTAAAAATGAATAAAGGTTTAAATTAAAACGAACGACTCTTGGAACAAGTCATTAGCAAAGATATTGTGAACATAATTGTGAATTCTTATATGGATAATGACTATGTGAATGTGCGTGAATGTGAAAAGTGTCTCAAACTTGAGACTGAGCTTCTCAACGAAAAGGATTTCATTAAAAAAGAGACTTATGATAAATTGTTTAAACGATTACCACCTTGAAAAACATTGCAATCTCTGTTAAGAAGTTGATACTAACTTAATCAAAGAAAATTTTTCAACAGACAACTCTTTTCAAATCAAAGGTCTACAAGTTTTGATCCTATATTTTTAAATAAATAATTGAAAGCTCAGAGCCGTAGAAAAAGACACATTCATAATAAAGTTGAAAGAAAGATTTAAATCTCTAGTGGAAAATGAATGAGATAATAGCAAAAAACTTAGAGAGATTGAAACATAAATATTATATTGGATTCATATGAAGCAAAAACTATTGCTGAGAATAGCATTTGAAGCATGACTTATAAACAACTTTATGAATCGATCCAACCAACACGAGTTCCGATCAAAAGAACAAGTGATGCTTTTAGTTAACTGGTTCAATCAAAAGTCTGTGGAAATCCTTTGATTTAAATGCAAGTCTTCTAGAAAATGTTTTGGTCATACTGCTCTCAAGAGTGAATTAATTAATCTTAAAAAGAAAAAGTGTTATTGCTTGTCGTGAATCTGTGAATAAGCCAAAAGTGATTGCCCCCGTAGTGCATAAGGTAGACTTGGAACCACTCTCCCCAAAGCTTAAGAACAATAGGGAAGCACATGTAGACTACATTAGGATCACTAAAGAAAATGCTGACACTCTTCGTGATATAGTTTAACAAGCTAGAACCTCAAATCCTTTGGATAATGTGTTAGCTTATGCTTGCATGTACACGAAATAGATTCAGGAGTTGTTAGTATATGTTAGTGATACATGTCTAAGTTCCCCATTGAGGAGTGAGAAGTTGGTTGCTGATTCGAGCGAACTTACACCTTATTATATATAGATAGACATAGACATCTATAAATATAAAACAAGGATCAGGACCCACAAAATCAAGAAACCGGAAGCAGTATAGAGTGTTCCCGGGTCGTTATGTCCCAACGAGGCTAGAAATGGATTATCGAAGAACGATTGATGATTGGTGTTTGAATGTAACAAGGAATGTTTGTGAATTAATACTGAAAGCAAATGCACAAAAAAAAAAAATTAAACAAGAACATAAACTAGAATAAAGTATCTAAAGCAAAATAGCAAAACACTTAAAACTTTACCAAAGGCACAAATAATCTCTAATTAGCTTAAGACGACAATAAATAATCTAAATCAAAATAATCAGCAAATTAAGCATGCAATTTAAGCTAAATTAAACAAGAAGAAACACAACATACTAACAACATACTACTACAGTACTAACTACCATACTAACTTGAGAGTTAGTCTGCGAGTATAACTTAGTACTGTTAGCTAAAGGTTAGTACTGCTAGCCTTAACAAAACACAATTAAACAAGAATTAAGCAAATAAACTAAAACAGGACAGGATAAACTATAATGATAAATAAGCTAGAAAACTAAAACTGATTAACTCTTAAAATTATTTTGAAAAGACAAATAAGTTCTACTGAAAACAGTAACACCTAAAATACGCTAACTCAATCTTCAAAAAGCTAAAAAATCTTACACTAGCTGAATTATAAGCTGATAAGCTCGTTGAGACAAACAGTACTAACAGTTAAGACTAACAATACTATCTTGGAGTTATTACTGGAAGTGTTAAGTATGCTGTTCTCAAAAAGTGAACTACCATAATAAACTTAGGAGTTAGTACATTATATGAACATATTAAGCCAAAATGAACCATTTTCAACAGAAATTAAGCACTTAGATAAGCTGAATAAGCAAAAGGCAATTTTTAGCTAAAATGACATATTAAAAGAACAAGTATAAATAAATGATACAAAAGCTTAAACCAAGGAAAATTAAGCATATATTAACACTATTAAGCAAGATAAGACAGAAATAAACAATAATAAGCAATGCTACAGTAACCTTAAAGAAAAGTGCAAGAATTAAATAAGAGACTTACAATGAACCTCTAGCTAAACAAGAGGAACCCAAAAGGGCAGCTATAAGCTCCCTAGCTTATTAATAAGCTAGGGTATGAGTCCATTTGGTTTTCCATTACAACCAACTTCCAAAATGCTTTCCACAATTCAAATGCAAAGGTAATTCAGGTTATTAAACTGGTTTGCAGAATTTAAACTTAGTTAACACTTATTTAGCTCAAATAAAGAGCTTAGAGACTCTTCAGAGCTTATGAGTAGCTTTAAAACAAACTTAAGGTAATGTAAACTTGGAACACGAATTGCAAAACAAACTGAAATTTCATTAAACTTGGAACTTTTACAAATTGCAGAAAGGAAAAAGTTTTTTTTTATATTAAAAACTAAAAATTACTCTACTCTCCTACTACTTTTTTTACATGGCTCACTAGCCCTATTTATACAAAGAAAAAGGTAAAACAAGCTGAAGTCTTCTGTTTGACTTTCATTGACTTTTCTTTGTTGAGCTTGACTGTGTTTGTTTGCTGAGTATAAAGCTTCCTTGTGCTAGCTTTGTGAGTATTAAACTCACAATATATCCTGGCCCTTAATTTCCTTGTATTCTCTCTCAACCCTTGGATCGAAAATGTCCTTGGATTGCCAACTTGGCATTGTGGCCATGTGGGGTGAGTGGGAAGATTTTGTCAAGTGGTTGATGGAGTGTTGCAGGGTAGAAGTATGGGAGCAAAACAGGGTGCTGGCTGGATTTGGTATTGGCGGGAAGATTGGGAAAAGGTTTATACAAGTTGGGTTGTGACAGAGGGAGGTTGAAGATGATTAAGGGTATGTTTGGTTTGTGTACAAGAAAAGCCCCTCCACATCTTTCTTCTTTTCATTCTCTTTTTCCCCTTTCTTTCTTTTATAAATGAAGTTTCCCAAATTGGCATAATCAGCCCCTGTGGTTGTTTCCTTAATAATATAACTTAGGGGTTTGGCATTTTTGACCCCTCAAGTTATATTTTTCTTTGCTTTTTCTTCTCGGAGTTGACTTGACTTTGATTGGGCTTCGTCTTCACACACTTTTCCATCCCGTGTCCGGTTTTGTCGCTTTTTGCTTGGTTTTTCGTCTTTTTGTGAGATATCCGTTCCTGCACAACACAATTAGCAAAACAAGCATATATTTGGCATTTTGAGTCCGTTTTTGGTTATTTTAGCTCGTTTTTAAAGGTAAAAGGTATGTGTAATTAAGCACATACCAAAATCCCCCAAACTAAGATGTTGCGTGTCCCACGCAATGCTATGAAGTAAGCACTCGAGAAACCAAAAATCTCAAATCCCCTCGACTAATAACTTGGAAAAGTAGCCAAGCGTTTATCAAAGGGAATAAAAGAATCAATAGCCTCGACAAGTCCCGGTTCTCACCAATTTTTATATTTACACAACTACTCTAATTTTTTTTTTTTTTAAATAGGTTGTGTGAGAAGCTGTTTGGAGTGATATGTAGGTATAGTTATTGGTTGTGTGGGTGCAGTGTATGAAAGATGTCTTGCGGTATACATCTTGGTAAATGGAAGGTGAAGCAGATGGAATTAGGGTTAGGATTCAGTGAATGTTGACTGAGTAGTATAGTAGGCAGGATTACTGTCATAGTTAATCGTGTAGGAAAAAAGGTTTTATTGTGGTAAAGAGTGAATTCTTCTTTATCAGAGGGCTCTCTCCAGGCTCTTGATACCACTTGTAAGGATCTAGTGACTAGATAGATCTTCTAGGCTATGAGGTTTGTAAATACTTTTGTAATCACCAAGTATATTCGTGGAGGACTCTAATACTTGTTTAGGCGGAAACTAAACAACGTAATGTAAAGAAGAACAAATACAAACAATGATCCTCTATGGATCTTTCTATTGATAATAAATCATTTTTGTGCTTTCGTAATCGGTGCCAAACCCTAAAACTAAAGGTTTCTTTTATAGAGAAGAAACCCTAAATGTGACAACAAGGAAAACTAAAATCACGTAAGAGTATTCAGCAATCTCTTCATAATTTATCTCATTCATATATTAATGGATAATTCCTTTAATTACATAATTACGTTCTATAAAATAACATCAGCAGATTCGTAATCTCTTGTCAGCAGAATCCGTGACTATGACCAGCAGAAAATATATCAAGCAGGACCGGCTAATTGAACTGCCAGCAGGGATTTACGACTTAATGCCTCAGCAGAAGTATAACGAATAATCTCTACCGCAGATATAGAGAAAAAAGAAACAACACTTAGTCATTTTCAATTATTCCCAACAAATTTAACTTCTATGTGTCCCATGAGTGTGACTCAAAAAAACTATTACAAACATCAACCTTGTTTAGTGGATACGTATAATTAATTAATAACCGAGACCTAATATAATTAATGAACGAACTTCCTTGTTCGACTCAATATTTTGAGGCTAACAATATGTATAAATAACGCCGCTAAAAACATGTATAATTAAGGCGTTATCACTTCCCAAAGCGTACCATACCTTTCCAAGGCGACACTTATAGCAAGACATGCTCACCCACACTGAACTCTAAGGGTTTTCTCCTTTTGTCTGCATAACTTTTTTGACGATTACATGCAACTTTAAGTCTATCCTTGATCTGTGAGATTTTCTCAGTAGTTTCTTGCACTAGCTCAGGCCCTATCAGTTGTCCTTCTCCAACTTTGGCCTACAAGATTGGTGAGTGGCACTTCCTACCGTACAAGGCTTCAAACGGTACCTCACACTAGAATGATAACTATTGTTATATGAGAACTCTACCAATGGAAGATGAACGTCCCAACTTGCCTCGAAGTCAAAGATGCATGCTCTGAGCATGTCTTTCAAGGTCTGGATAGTACGCTCACTTTGAACGTCGGTCTGAGGGTGGTAAGCCGTACTCATGTCTAACTAGGCTCCTAGTGCCTCTTGCATTAATTGCCAAAACCTTGATGTGAAATGACTATCACGATCAGATATGATTGAGATCGGCACACCGTGCCTAAATAATCTCATTGAGATAGAGTCTAGCTAACCTATCCATCTTATAGTCCTCACGTATAGGCAAAAAATGAGTAGACTTAGTCAATCGGTCTACAATGACCCAGATTATGTCATGCCCACTACTAGTCCTTGGTAGCTTCATAACAAAATCCATTATTATCCCTTCCCATTTCTATTCGGGAATCTCAGGTTGCTGTAGTAAGCCAAACGGCCTCTAATGTTCAGCCTTAACCTTCAGACAAGTCTAACACTTACTCACATACACAGCTATGTCCTTCTTCATACCCAAACACCAATACCTATCTCTTATGTCACAATACATAATAGGATCCCGATTACCATTTCCACTTTATATAACAACCACAAATCGATCAAGAAAAGAGAAAGATAGTTGATTTCTAGAGAGAGAAAGAAGAGAGTGAGTTGAGAGAAAGATAGTTGATTTCTACTAACTTTTCCTAGGTGGAAAAGTTACTTATATACCCCGACACATTAAGTGACGTTCGGGATATTTGACTAGGACCCGGGCTCGGGTTTTGCTTGGGATTAAACCCGAAACATATACAATATTAGATTAACTATCGAGCCCGATTCTCGATACTTTCCTATTACAACGTTAACTAATTGATTGACCGAGACTAAAATACATAATGGACGAACTTCATGTTCGACTCAATATTTTGAGGCTAACAGTTATCTTTAGAGATAAACGTTCCTTTATTTGAGAACCGGGTTATGTACTAGATTTAAACATAAATTAGCCTAAGTTAAGGAGACTCGCTGATAAAGAATTCAACACGCATCCTTAGCAAAGTTCACGTTAGAGACATCGTCAAGGAATCAATGACAACTCGAATAAATATTCTCTAGCTATTGCAGAGTCGGCTAGTATGTATAAGAACTAGAAGCTGAAGGACAAAGGTTCATCAGGGATCGAAAATGCCTATCAGGGATCGACAATGCCTTGATGCTCCTTTCAGCTCTCTGGTTCAACCAACAAAGTTTAGCTAAAAAATATCTCTTAGATTTATAGGCGGGACTTTTTAAGGTAACAAATGAGTAGGCTAAAGTGTATTGAGAAAGTCAAAGACAAGTACAAGTTGGCGAAAAGGGAGGAAAAATTTTCATTACTGTTCCTTAAAATCAAGGTTGTTGTGTTTCCAAGAATAGATTCAATTAATGGAAGATGTCTTCACCAATAAATGCTTGACACGTCTCAACAACTCTCATGTGACATCTTCATTTGTCTCCTATATAAAAAGAATATTGATAGTAAATGCTAACTCTTCCATATTTATTATATCATTTAAGAATAGGATTTACTCTCGAAAGTGAACTCGTTGTAGTCCCTGATCTAATCAGAGACACAGAGTTCACTTGTAAACTCTTACCTATGTTTGAGTTTACTAGATCACAGAGTAATACTTTATTGTAATTAAATTAAGTATTTATCCGCAAGACACTTCGTAATTCTTTGATTTATTAAAATAAGACTTATATGTTGAAAATTTTATCCTTGTGTCGTTGTCTTAACTACT
>BQNB010096376.1:5215-25640 GCA_026074375.1 Tanacetum coccineum
ATATCTTTGGGTAATCCTTGAAGCACAATATTGGTTGCACGGACATCTGCATCGTATCGCTTCTTCTTCGTGTCACTTAGATCCTCATAGGTACGAGGCCTTTCTGGTCCAAGTAGAACACCTCCCTCAGGGGTAGTTCCAAGTGTATTCCTTGTGGTTCCAAGCTCAAATGGTCCTTGATCAATAGACTGGAGAATTAGCAATCCATTTTCCTTTCCTCTACAGTACAATCAGATTCGTTGTGACAATGATTCGTAATCAGTCCTATCGAGCATAGGAGGGCGGGTATCGAAATCGGACGCTTGAATATCATCTGAGTTACTAGACATGATTGTTTGATTGATTGTATTATGATAGACTTTGGATCGGTACAATGATTAGTGATTTTATGTTAAAAGTGATGATTGTTTGTTGATATAGGTGATATGTTGTTTGTTTGTGATTTGGTTAGGTTTGGTTTGATTAAGTTTACGAGATGCAATGCACAAGTCTCAGTCAGGAAATCTAGACAAGTCTCAATGTTAAGGATTAGACAAAACTCAGTGAGGTGTCCTAGACAAAACGCAATCAAGAAGCAAAGACAAAACGCAATGAGGGTCTTCAACTTGAGACAAAACGCAATACACAAAACGCAACCTGTAGTGTTAACCAAAACGCAATACACAAAACGCAACTAACAAAACGCAATTGATGTACTACACTAGAAGACAAACCGCAGTGTACTATTCTCTGACAAAACGCAGAGACAAAATGCAACTAAGAAACGTCTTCCAGAGAGACAAAACTCAATTTCCAAAAATGCTTCAAATCACCAAAAATCACCCTTTTGAACGTTTAAGCTTGGATTTTCTTGCACAAATTGATACTAGAAGGCTAAAACTACACTAAAACACTAACTTTAACACCACAAACGTGAGAATCAAAGAAAGCCAATGTGAAAACCATAAACCTTCAAAAACTAAATTTTTGATTAATTCTTCCAAGAAAAATGCATATACAATCTAAGTAATCATCCCATGTGCTCTGATACCAATTATAGTATATTGGAAATCATAACACAATCAAGAGATGATGGGTTGGCCAATTCTAGAGAGAGAAAATGGGAAGTTCTAGTGAGAGAAAATCACTTAGTGTGTGTTTGTTATACAATAAACATCCAACCCCTCTCTATGGCTGAGAGGGGGTTTAAATACATGAGTTATTAGTGCCCTAAGTGGGCTCTGGAGTGGGCTAACATGTGGGTAAAGACCCGACCCAACGCCATAAGTCATACGGTAACTAAACGATAAATATTAAGACTACGAGCTAACCTATGCTAGACATAACACGGGGTGACCGAGTCTTTTTCATGATCCTAACAAGCAGTATTATAGATTAAATGGACAGAATAAAAGCAAAACTCAGTTGCTGCCAGAATTCAGAAAAAATTTCGGCCACTAATGGTGGTAAATCACCGACAGTAACGACGGTCAGTGGCGGCCGTCGGTGATTCTTGCGACGGGGTACCCAGGATCATTCTTGAAAAAGAGATGGAAAGCTCCATTCGTCGGAGGTGATGTTCCAAAACTACTGGAAAGTCGCTAGAAAATGGCACAAACAAATAAAAATTTGATGATGTGTCATTTTATACACTTTTTCAGGGTCATTTAACCCCTAAAAATTTAAAATCATGCAAATATGTTTGATTATTGTACTTAATCCTTTCTTTTTGTACTTTTAGCATTTAAGAAGCACTTGGATGGAATACATGTGACTTAGGCTCGATTTAAAAGATAAACAAGACAAAATACAACTTTTTAGCTTTGTGACCACCTTTTTGACGCCTTCACCAAAAGTGCCCAAAAAGTGTTAAAATAAATGCAAGTTTGACGACTCAGTAAATCATGTCCCTGACGGCGTCACAGTTACATGGTGACGGCGCCACGATTGTTTGTGACGACGTCAAAGTGAGGCGGTGAAGAAACCCCTAATTTGTGATCGATGATGTGACGACACATCATTACGACCAATTTTCTATATATATTTGGGCATTATTTTTATTATGCGTATGTGGAACTTTGTAGAGTCTTAGAGCTAAAACTATAGTCAAATTTTAAGGCTTTTTATGCCCTTGGTTACTCATATACTCACATGTTACATTGAAGTTAAGTAATTAATCCATTAATCATTCAGTAATGTCTATATTGTTTGATTATTTGTTTTTCTTCTCTTCTTGTTAACATGTTAGGCTAAATTTAATTGTGTTTGCTTATGATTGCATGGAACCTAGTTATAATATTTGATCTATTATTTTTTGTTAGTGGTGTGCACGTCAGGCATTAGAAAACTAGCTATGATCCGTACCATAGCTTAGACGTCTAGTGAAACGTGATCTGATTAAGTGAAACATCACGTTTGGTAAGATAATTAGTTAAGTATTTAATGCGCATGATATACTATTAGAAGGGAGGGTATCTGACGGTAGTAACCCGTCTAGGTTATCACGTAGAATGCATTTTCGACCAACTCACTGTTGAATTAGGGGAATACTTTACATTACACTAACAAGGGTGTGACAACGAAATAGATTAGATAGAGTAACTAGGGAGTAGTGCATAATTAAGTAAACGCGTTTGTTTACCTATACGAGTCTCCACCAATTTTACATTTCTACGTAAGTAGGAGTAATTTTATTTAGATAAAACCAACTCTCTCAAATTAACTGGATTTTACTTGCTTTCATAAAAAACATAAAAATACAAAAATATCTTTCATCAACCCTTAGATCTTAGTGACATTCAATTCAAAGCTACTTCACTATTCCCCTAGAGAAGGATCAATCCCCCGAGTCTTGCATATACTACACTACAACAATTATGTATTCTGCCTAGGAGGATTGTAAAACTTCGGTGTTGCAATCCGTCGCATAAAGTTTTTTGGCATCGCTGCCGGGGAATAGTCTAGGTTTCGGATTCTATCTAGCTTAGGTCTACTCATTAGATTCCTATCAAGTGAGATTTATTTTTTTATTTTTTTGTCATTAGCTTTCTATTAGTCTATCTTTTCTTTGTGTTTTTGTTCATGAACCTTTCACTAACCTTTCATTCATCATCATGGTGGACGAATGGAGAGAAGCGCAACTAGTGTGCTTATTAGAATATTACCAAACAAATTTTCCAGATGATTTCCAAAGCGACTTAGAGTATTTTAAGGAAAAATATGGAATGATAAATGATGAAGTACAAAATACTAACACACATAGCACCTCATCTAGTAAAACCTATGCATCATATGAGCCTTCACCTAGGATAGATCCTTTTAAACAACCTCCATGTTTAGGATCCACTCTTTTTAGTGAGACCTTAGGAAAAGTGACCAAACGTAGCAAAGATTTAAGGATAAATCCCTAGCAATGAGCCATAAGTTGGATGGAATGATAGAATGGATTAAGTCACCGCCTAAGGAAACAAATGAAGAGGATTTAGCCAAACATGAGTACCATGAACAACAAGACCTAGTTTTCCATAACAAGGGCGTTAAATCTCAAGAAACACCCGAGGAATCCTTTAGGCAACAAGAACGCAATAATCAAGTTAGTGAGATAGATTCCTATGAATCCGACCATGAATTTGAGATGGCTAGAAAGGGATTTAAAATACTTAGGTTCATGTTTGGGTTAGATTCTAAAACACAAGATAAGCATATAGGTGATCTAGATATGATGGAGGATAAGCCAGAAAATCCAAGCTCGCAAAGTACCCCACAAGTCCTACCATCATTTGAGGTATACACACCACCCGTGACTCACCCGGAAGAAGTAGAAGAGACTTTATAAAGGTAGAACCTTTGAACCAAACACAACTAGAAAACTTAGGTTTGAATACTTGTTGTCATAACCTTTTTGTTAGTTTTATGGAAGTTCATAGTGTTGATGAATCGGAGCCTCAACATTTACCCAATTTTCTATCCTTAGATGTAAATCTAGAAGACAAAAGAGGAATCGACCCACCCATCAACCCATATAGTCTGGGTAGTTCTAGGATGAAGGTAGTAGATCCTTTGACCATTCATACACCACATTCAACTCGCGTGGCTTATCTTTATCCCAAGGGTGTGTATTGCTACTATTACCCGCACTTGACCTTAAGTGTAGGGAAGACCCACCTTTTATGCGTCAAATAAGCGTAGAATCAGGCTCGTGACTCGAACAAAAACAAACAATTCTCGGGAGGCAACCCAAGCATATTTATTTACTTGCTTTATTTGTCTTGTGATTATTATTTTTAGGTTGTTTGCATGCTAGTTTTTTTATTATGAATTGTTTCATGATTGATTTGATATGTAATTATGCTTTATTTAGCTTTTGACTTCATCTCATTAGTGATTAAAGATACTTTGCATCAAATAAGTGTAGGGAAGATTATATGTGGTTATTATGAACCTAAATTGAATGTGTGATGATTTGTGGTTAATTTCAATGCATGTTTTGTTTATTTTTGTTTGTTTGTGTCAAATACTTATGAATATGTGTTGTGAGTTTTTACAGGAAATTTGGACATCAATAGGATTTTACAAAAATAAAAAAGCAAAAACCTATCAGGTACGGCGTCAGGGCTTGCACCTGACGGCGTCAACCTGTAAAAAGACAAAATTTGCAGTTTTTCGTATTTTTAAAAACCTATTTTTGTATAATTTCCAAATTTTTAAAATTCAAATTTTCCTGTATGATATCTATAATTCATGTCACAAGTATTCTATCCTTTATTTTAGTTTTGTTTCTAAGTCTGGAATGACATCTTGTTATGATCTATCTTGGTTCGATTTTACGCTGAGTATAGTTTTTTGTCTTAGATTTTCAGGTTATATTGGGTAAGGAGAGTCCGGGAGCTCTTAGGATTTCCACTTGGATGATTTTTGGATGAGGATTTAGCCAGTTTATCATGTTTCTTCTTCCATATTGAGCAAATCAGGGAAGTACTAGCTTATTTTCCCTTTCATTTATTATTCCTTTCTCATTTTACGGGTACTCTTTAGAACATTGTGGACAATGTTCAATTTAAATGTAGAGATATTCTGCGTAATGAAAGCCTTAGAAACTATTCATCCATTTCCATTTTCTTTGTCCTTAAAAATATGTGTAATATACCGAAACATAGTTTATGACTGTAATTTTGGCCCAAATTTAAAAAAGTTTTATGACATATATTGGGGAAACTATAGTTTTAAGAGCATCTCATGGATAGAAATTATATGACTAGCACAAAAATCCTACCACTAAAAAATTTACCCCCAAATTGTGAGGAGCGCCTCATATAACATTCCTTTTAAATGCTTGAGTGTAGCGGTAGTATATTAGATTCTAAAACTTGTTTTAGTGATGCATCCTGAGACTGCTAGTGAGATCACATTCGTGTGATTAGGATTTACTAAGTGATAAGAGGCCTATGATAACCCTTGTTTTAGCCTGTGTTTGTTATAGTTATGATGATCTCATTGATCATATAACTATCCCACACCCTTGCTTAGCACTTATTTTTAGTGCAAGATACCCCTAGGACACCCCTTCGAGCCTATTCTTTTTGCAGTTCTCATGATTTTCTGGTGTTCTAGATTATTATTGAAGAGCATTCTTTACACCCTACTTAAATGTTACACCCAAATCACCTTAGCCCATCCCCTTGTATGTACTCATTTTTAGTACATTATTGTGACAACATTTGTTTAACCCTAGTTAACTGTTTGCTTAATTACATGATTAATAAGCCAAGTCATTTGGTAATATATACAGTTTTGGGACGATTAGGATTCATAGTAGTTTTAGTTTATGGAGAAATAAGGAAGAAAGTCAATTTGTTACTCATGCGCGTTAATGTACTACATGTTTATTGATCCTCTTAATTCGGGTCATTGGTTAGTTTATTATTGAGTTATTAAAAAACTCAAGTCTAGGGATGTCAATATAAATCCTGAGTCATGTAGTATTTATTTTATTTCAGCAGATTTATGATGGCAGGGTAAAAGTGTATATATAAATAAATAAATAAAATAAAACTAAAAAAGTTAGAAAAAAATGAAAAGGCCAAAAAATATGTTAGAATATACGGACTGTCATCCTGCTTATGTTTTAAGCCAAGAAAGAGTCGAGAAAACAAAAGAAAGAGTTTGATGTAGAGTTTGTACGATTATTATAGTTTTGCCGAGTCTTGGCTTAGCAACGCCTTGTTTTACAAGTAATTTTGTAGATAATTAACTTTCCACCAGTAAATTATCCCCCATTATCTCTTACCGTGTTTTCCATACCCTTCGCCTATCATTACAACCCCTTGTAAAGACCTCTTTGATAGTATTTCCTAGGTGCTTATGCCAAAGTGTTTAGGTTTGATCTTTTACCAAGAATACCGTAATCTATATGTTATGTCGGGTAGTGAGTGAAATTTTCCTATTTCCTTATGTTATATATTATGTATACACCCGAGAGAATGAGAGAATCCAAATACTTATGTGAGGTGCTAGTGTATAATTACCATGTTAAATGTCATCGACTTTGCTATTTATTAGGTAAAAAAGCTCATTTGCTTGAGGACAATCAAATTCCAAGTGTAGGGATATTTGATGAGGTGTCATTTATACACTTTTTTTGGGCCATTTAACCCTTAAAAGTCATTTAACCCTCAAAATCATGCAAATATGTCTGATTATTGTACTTAATCCTTTCTTTTTGTACTTTTAGCATTTTGGAAGCACTTAGATGGAATACACGTGACTTGGGCTCGATTTGAAAGAGAAACAAGGAAAAATATAACTTTTCAACTCCGTGACCACCTTTCTGACGCATTCACCAAAAGTGACCAAAAAGTGTTTTAATAAATGCAAGTTTGACGACTTAGTAAATCCCGAAGATGTCCCTGACAACGTCACGGTTACATGGTGATGGCGTCACGATTATTTTTTACGGCGTTAAAGTGAGGCGGTGAAGAAAACCCTAATTTGATATCGGCGATATGACGACATCACAGCTATAACCCGACGCCGTCACGACCAATTTTCTATATATATACGGGCATTATTTTTATTATTCGTGTGGAACTTTGTTGAGTCTTAGAGCTGATACTATAGTCGAATTTAGGGTTTTTCATGCCCTTGGTTACTCATATACTCTCATGTTACATTGAAGTTAAGTAATTCCTCCATTAATTATTCAATAATGTCTATGTATTATTTAATTATTTGTTTTTCTTCTCTTCTTGTTAACATGTTATGTTAAATTTAATTGTGTATGCTTATGATTTCATAAAACCTAGTTATAATATTTAATCTAGGTTAAACACCATTTATGGACAACTTACTATTTTCAGTGTCTCATTATGAACTATGTACTAAATTAAATACCATTATTAACCGCCAAACCCGCTGATAGACGATATTTTCCATGTGTAATTTTTTTTATTTTTTTAATTAACCGCGGGCATTTATAAAATAAATTGTTTTTTATTTTTAATAATTAAATTTAATATAAAAAATATGTTCATAATTATAATATAATGTTTATAATTAAATAAATTTAATATATAAAAATAATATATTAGAACTTATATATAATTTATTAATATTTAATTTAAAATTTATTTATTTTATATTATAATTAATTTTATTATATAAATATAATTATTATCATAATATACTTAAATAAATTTATGATAATTTTATTAATTAAATAATTAATTATAAATAATATGGTTCATATTTTATGATAAAATTATATTTATTAATCAATATTTTATTTATTTATATGTATTTTATAATAATTAATATGTATTATGTTTTATATATAAAATAAATATTATAATTAATATGTTTTTATATAATATTAGATTTATTAATAATAAATATATTACTATATTTTTAAATGTATATTAATTTTATAATTTTACATAAATTTATTTATATATTGGATATTTTAATAATATATTATATTTTATATAAATTATTTTATATTTATTTAATATTTTTGTATTGTATATTTACTATATTTATATATTTAAAATTATTTTTTTAAAATAATTATTATAATATATATTAATAATATAATAATAATTTAAGTTATTAAATATAATATTTATAATATTTATATAAATTTATTTTATTACTTAAAATATATTATATGTTTTTATTATATTATATAATTATTTTAAATATATTATAATTATAATTATATTAATAATTATTATATATATTTATATAATATTAATTTATTTTTAACATTATTTATAATATCTATAATTATATTATAATAATTTTTAATATAATATTATTTATTTTATTTTAATTTTTTAAAATTTATATTATTATATACTGTTTATTTATTTATATGTATATATTATTTTTATTATTTAATATATTATATTAATATTATTTTGTTATTATTAATATTATTTTTTATTTATTTATTAAATTATATATATGATGAAATTTTTAAATAAAATAATTATAATTAAGTATTTTTTTAATAATATGTTTTAAATAAATTTTATATTACATTTTTTATTTAATTTAATATTATAAATTTAATAATAATATTTTAATTATTTTATAAATTATATTATAATTATAATTATTTTTATTTATTTATATGTATAAACAAAGTTATATTGAAAGAATTTAATAAATTTATATGTAATTATACTAATATTTTTTATTTTAATATATTTAAATATAATTTTTTAATAAATTATATTGTATTAAAATTTATTTATTGGTATATATTATAATAAATTATTATATTAATATATATATTATAAAATATTATTATAATTTATAAAATATATTATTATTTAATATTTTAAATTATTTTATATAATTGATAATATTTATTAAATATATTAAAATTTATATTATAATTATTATATTATTATATTATATATAATTTATTTTATTTTAAATTTTTATAAAATTATTTTATTAATTTTATTTTTTATATTATTTTATTAATAAATAAAATGTTTATTTAATAATTAATTATATATTATTATTATTTAATAATTTTTAAGATAGAATTAATTAATTATTTTTTATTTTATATTTAAATTTATTTATTTTATTAAAATGTTATTTTTAATAATTTATATTTATTTAATAATTTATTATTATATTATTTATTTTAATATAATATATTTAATTAATAACTTATTATTATTTTTATGATTATATTTTTTTTTAAAAGTTTTAATTTATAATAAATGTTATTATTATATAAAATATTAATTTAATATTTATAATAAATATGAATTTTTTTAATTTTTAATTATAATTTTTTTTTATTAATAATTTTATATAAATATTATTTATATTAAAAATTAATTATTATTATAAATAATCATAGTATTTTTTTTTTATTATAAATAATTTAATTTATATTAATTTAATAATTAATATAATTTATATTAATAAAATAATATAATTAATTATTTTATTATTAAATTATTTAATATGTTTTAATTATATTATTATTTAATACAATTTATTAATATTTTATTTCTTATTTTATAAATTTATATATATATATATTATATGAATTATTACATTAAATATAAAAAATATATATAATTTATTATTATATTTAAATATTATTGTATATAAAATATTTAAATATGAATGTAATTATTATATATTTAATATTTATTAAATATTATATTAACTAATATATATAATTATATATAAAATTAATATAAATAAATAAAAATTATTTTAATTTTATATATTAAATTATAAGTATAGTATATTTTAATTAAAAGAAATTATTATATCTATTTTTTATATAAAATGATTTATTTTAATATTTATTATATTGTAATTTTTTAAATAATATATGTAATTTATATTAAATAAATAATATAAATAATATTAAATTATATTACTTAATATTTAATATTTAAAATAAATATGATTATTTAATTTTTTTTATTATTTATGAATATTATTTTTATTAATATATATATTATAATATTAAAAATTTTTTTTTTATAATATTTTATAATTTAATTATACGGTATATTTTGACCCGATACATTAACCACACACATAATCATAAACACACATTAACCACCGAACCCTAAATCCATATTCATCCATATTCATAACCAACAATGTCAGACAAGAAAGATTCAATCAAAGTTGAAAGAACTTGGGATTTGGTAGACTATGTGTATGATAAGCAGGGTTCTAAAAGGCGCGCTATAGCGGCGCTATAGCGCGAGGCGTGGCCTCTACGTTACAAAACAGGTCAAGGCGTCGTCTTTAGGCGTGGCGTGCAATAAAGCGTTATAAGGCGTGATAAAGTGCACTATAGCGCAAGGCGTGGCGCCTTTTTTGAAGCTTTTAAGAGATTTACTAGAATTGAGCTTATTTACAAGTATTTATGATTTGGATTGTATGAGATTCGAGCTTAGTAACTCCATAACTCAATTTTAAGCCTAGTAGCTAACTAATATTGACCACTTTATAAATATTTTTTGCCGCCTTGAGTCACGCCTTAAAAATGCTATGACGCAACGCCTCACGCTAAAGCTTGAGGCTTGGCTATACCGCTACGCCACGCTTCACGCTATTTATAACCTTGATGATAAGTATGAGAACACAACAATTACTGATGAGATGCTAGACGACATGTATAATTTTGCTATGATGAAAGGTTAGTGTATTTCTTCTATTGTTTAGAGTGTTAAGGAAAATATGTTTGACTGAATTTCCATTTAAATGCTCATGCCATGCCATTAGGGATATGACATAAGGGCTCATGACATACCATAAGGGCTCATGACATAAGGGACTAAACAAGTTTTTGATCCAGGTGGAAAACAGGTTTGTGATTTAGGGGGTTCTAGTGGTAAGAATGCTTATAATAAACAAGCATCATAGACAAATTATGAGTCACAACTTGTATCTTTTAAAGTCAAAACTCATGACATTTAGCATTTGCAGTTTGACTTTAGAAAGTTAAATTCCAAATGCTAAAGTTCATTTAGCATTTCCATTTGACTGCAAATGCAAATGCTCCTTTCACTGCATTTCCATTTAGATTAAGGGCCTATGACATAAGGGCTTTAAGTTGAGTGTATTTCCATTCAAAACATGTATGGCCATGACTGCATTTTCATTTAGCATGTATGGGCATGACTGCATTTCCATTTAGCATAAGGGGGTGTTTGGATACCATTTTCATACCATTAAAATGGTATCCAAACACCCCTTTTGGTAGTGCCAAATACCCCTAATAGTCTTAATGGTAGTGCCAAACACCCCTAATAGTCTACAATTATAAAACACATCTCATAGTCTGCAAATCTGTTCTGTAGAGAAATACTTATCCATGGTAGAATCTCAGAGGGGAAGGCAAAGCTGATGGTAGAATATGAGAAGGGAAAGGAAAAGTTGATGGTATCTGATGAGATGGTTAAGTTTTAGCTAAGTATGGGAAGAACTGGAATGTTAAGGGAAAAATAGCTGATGTCATACTGGAAGACTTGCGGATTAAATATAGGAAATGTTAGTTTATTATTTGCAAACTGTATTTATAGGTTGTTTGGAAGTATCTTGTATATGTACATTTAACATGTGTCAAGTTAGATTTAACCTGTCTTAACCTACTAACTTCTAGATGGTAAGAGGAAGGGAAAAGTTGATGATCTTCAAAACAAAGTAGAAAGGCTTGAAGGGGATTTGGCTAGGGCAAAGTAGACAGAGCATGATAAGGGGAAAGCAAAGCGGGTAGAGCATGATAAGGGGAAGGCAAAGCATGCAGAACATGATCTTGATGATGTTGATCTTGTTGAAGCTCTTGATCTTGAAAACGGAGTCAAAATACTTGAAGAGGATTTTAGTAGGCTGTTTATATGTCTTTGCTTGTTTATATGTCATTTCTAAAGTTTATTAACTATTTATAAATTCAATGCTTACAGAAGTGGTTCAAGTATCCAATGATGAAGGTTTTTTGGTGATGAAGATGTTTTATGCTTTAATAATGTTAAATATCCACTCACTGATGCTGAGATAAGGTTGCTTAAGAAGACACCCACAAAATTCATAGGTCCTAGAAGACAACTTGCTTCCACTTCCACAAGATCAGAGCTCCCATTGCTTCCACAACATACAGAGCTCATAGAAGACAACTTGATTCCACCTCATCTCCAAAAGTGTATAAGAGAATAGCTATGACAGGATGTGTACTTACTTTGTTTGCTCCTAATGGTCCACCACCTTTTACCCCACAAAAAAGGAAGTCCAAGCCTTAGACATGACCGGATCTGTGTATGTTGATGTTTAGAAACACTTGGTTTAATTGATTATGTTGATGTTTAAACACATTTGGGATGTTGATATCCTCTGTTCTGTACTTTCTTTTGTATGTTGATGTTTAGACATACTATATGTGTTAGGATCACGAAAAGTATCGGTCACTTCTATTATATCGTTCGATAGCTCGTAAACTAATATTTGGAAACTAGATAGGCTAGCTTAGGAAAAGCCCATGGAAAGCCCATGAACTTAGCCCATTAGGCCGACCCCTATCTTTTGTATAAATACCCTCTCCACACATAGAGAGGGTGTTGGTTGGTTGTTTTTTTCTCATAATCTAAGTGTGCTTTTTCTCTTTTACTTTCTCTCACTAGAAACTTCCTCCCAACCTCTTTCTCTCTCTAGATTTCTTCATTATTCTTCGTGTGTTATTAATTACTTAAGTATTCTACAATTGGTATCAAGAGCCATGGGGTGATATTGTTTGTGTTGTGTTCGTTTTTCCTTGTTTTCTACTCGTTCTATTTGAATTTTTTTTGTGTCAAAGCTTTTACTTACACTAAAAGATCTTATACCTAGGTATATTTGATCTAGTATTTTAGTTATACAAGGTGTACAAGCTTTGATACAAGAAATCTTCATTTTTGTGCAAGTTTTTGGTTTGAAAAGTTTATAAGAGTACAAATCTTGATTTCAAATTTTTTTGTCTTAAAAACCATAAAGTTTGCATTTTTAAGGTTTTTATAGGCTTAGTATTACTAGTTGTACAAGAAATTTAGGGTAAAAACATCAAAAAGTGAGTCTTTTAGTGTTTTGGAAAAGTTGAAGTTTGTTTTTGCAGGAGGCGAATTAGTCCTTATCTCGAAGGCGAATTAGATTTTTCTATTGAAGGCGAATTAGTTCATTTTTATTGAAGGCGAATTAGTTCATCTCTTTTGAAGGCGAATAAAGTTCTCTATAGAAGGCGAATTAATTTTTTCTTTCTAAGGCGAATTAATCTTTGTTCCCTAAGGAGAATTAATTTTTTCCAAGGAGAATTATTCCCAAGGCGAATTACATTTTTCTCCAAAGCGAATTACACTTTTCTCCAAGGCGAATTAAGGTTCTTCTTCAAGGCAAATTAAGATCTCTTTGCAAGGCGAATTAAAGAGTTCTCTAAGGCGAATTATTTTTTTTTTCAGGCGATTTAATCCACTTACTTGGAAGGCGATTTAATCCTTACTTTGAAGGCGTATTAATCCGTGTTTCAGAGGCAAATTAATCATATTTTCTTTCGTGGATTATACGGTTTATTTCTTTGATTTGTAAAATCCCATGAAACGTTATTTTTCGATTTAATCAAGAATAGTAAAATCCCGTGTATTCTTAAGACCTAAAACACTTAAAAACCAACTCACTTTAACACGATTACTTCTTATCATTGTCCGATCAACAAGTAATCTAATAACATCAAATTAAAATGGATTCAATGATTCCAACTGGACAAAAGAATACTCTTACTGAGTACATGATACTTTATGGTGCTGACGATCGTCCACCAATGTTGGAAAAAGACCTGTATGATTCTTGGAAAAGTAGAATGGAACTATATATGCAAAACAGAGAGAACGAAAGAATGATACTTGAATCAGTTGAACACGGTCCACTCATTTAGCCTAAAATTGAAGAAAATGGTGTGACCAGGACAAAGAAATATGCTAAATTGTCTCCTACTGAAAAAATTCAAGCTGATTGCGATATGAAGGCAATTAATATCATTCTTCAAGGTCTACCAAGTGATATCTATTCACTTGTTAATCATCACAGAGTTGCCAAGGATCTATGGGAAAAGGTTCAACTACTAATGCAAGGTACCTCATTGACTAAGCAGGAAAGGGAGTGCAAACTGTATGATTCATTTGATAAGTTTACTCACATCAAGGGGGAATCACTTCATCAGTATTACTTGAGATTTACTCAGCTAATGAATGACATGAACATTTACAATATGAAACTAGAGCAATTTCAAGTTAATACTAAATTCTTAAATAGTCTTCCACCTGAATGGAGTAAGTTTGTGACTGATGTCAAGCTTGTAAAAGATTTGTGATGCGCTATCGTGTAGGGTTAATTATTTGATTATCAAGTTTTAAATTTATATTTAGCCGACAAACCTAAAACAACACTTTAACGAGCAGTGTACTCGGTCAAGATGGAGTTTCGCGGTAAGTAGGGTGTCGAACACTAAGAGTGAAACATTAATACTAAATTCTATCAGTATTTTAATTAGTTCTAATTAGTCTATTTACTGGTTAAACCTATGCTATATACGTTGTCTAATGATATGGGGGGTTTTTCAGCCTGAGAGACTGGCATAGGTTTAGTTGTGACAAATATTAATTCAATAAACAATAAACATAAAAGAAGAAAATTAGAAGATAGAAAAGCGGTACAAGCCAAATGAAAGAAAACTGTATTAGCCATATTAAATCCAGTTTAATGTTGGTTTGTTTGTTTTAGTACAATGGTTTACTTATCTCGAAGCGGCATATCATTCTTAAGACTTAGGCGGGACATCATCCTAAGACCTATACATGATTAATCCTGTCACAATTAATGCATCCGCATAAAGCATCCTTTAGTTTAATTATAATCTATCTTAGGGAATCAAAGCAGTGGTGATCCTGTTAAAAACCTAGCCCCACAGGACTTTACCCACTTATTGGTTGACGGTGTTTTATATAGTGGTAGTCCACTATTTAAATCTTTATCGGTTAATTAAGAGCGTGATTGCTGAAACATAAACGGGTCACCTACCGGTCCAACTAAGCTCATAATTCAAAGACAAAGACAGAACATTATTAGTGAACCTATTAGTCCAGTAATATAAAACACGATATGGAGAGCTATCCCGGTATCTAGATTACTTGGTTCGTATCACTAGATCCAGTTGAATGATAGGTCGCATATTCAAACACATAAAAAAGTATGAGGTGATAAACATAATTAAATAATCAACGATAAATTAAGACATCGATTTTAAAACAAACCAAACATTGAACGTTCATTAAGATGGCTAATACCCGAGGGTATTAGACCACAACCATTGTAATTATACAAGCGTAATCAAACAATGAAAATCGAACGATTAAGAGAGTAAAAATTACACGATGTCTTCTATGGATTCGTGATCAATGCTTGACCTTGGTGGCTGATCTTCTCTTCTAAAATTCATCTTCAATGAGTATGGTATAAAGAATATGATATTGCACACTAAAAACTTGTTTTTGAGTAATCTATTTATAGTGTCTGAAAAAGACTCGATACGCCGTATCTGGCAAGGTCGATACGACTTATTGGGCTAGATTCCTTAGAGTGCGCGCTACGTTCTCAATCAATCAGTGACATCTTTCCCAATTTACTTTATTTACTGTATCTTCGAATAGTTATCTTCGTGGATACGGCGTATGGAAACATAAGGGATACGTCGTATTGGGAATTGGTCAAACGCGTTTTCTTGTGAAGTCTTGGCGCGGATACGCCGTATCTCTTTCGTTAGATACGTCGTATGTAGTCAGAAATTAGCATTCTTCAAATATCTTTATTTTAGCTCCAAATTATGCGCATTTTAGCTTGTCTTCACAAAACACTTATGGATTACTGCATTTATCAACTTTAAAGCAATTAAGTACCAAATAATGCAATAATTATATAAAAGTGGGCAAAAACAGATGGGATAAATGATATAATAAAGTGATGTTATTTTATGTCATCAAATACCCCCCACTTGAATCCTACTTGTCCTCAAGTGGACTTAGAAAAGTTTTTATTTATGAAAATGTGTCTCAACCGAAGTTGAGGATGTTTCGTTTAAGCATCATTTTTTCCTAATTACCTACACATAACCAAGCTCCCCACGAAATATGGAAATGAAAACACTCAGATCACTCAACTAATCTAGGGTGCAACATTTAATTGGTACGCTCAATTGCTCGGTCGTGATTAGTTTTCTATCATAGGCTTGGCAAGGATACACATCTCCACCGCTAAAGTTAAGGAGAAACAAGTCAAAAGATAAATTAGGTTAAGAAGGCTTAGGGTTGATCATTCAACAGTCTTTCACCATAAGTACCACGCCAACAAGGCAGCTGTATTGTACATACACGGCTGTAATGACGAAATAGACATATATAATTCAATCACATCCTTGTTCGTGTTTAAGCATTGGTTAGGATGAAGAATGATATAGGGTAGGGGCTTCTAACTTTCATCGAAAGTAGTCATCCAACAAGGCAGCTGAGACATGCATACATGGCCGTAATGACATAATAGACATGCATGCTCGTACAAGTCCTCGTTCGAATGGACACTAAGGTTAATTGCTAGGAAAGCGAAGTAAAATGGGTGTTAAACAAAATTTACAAAACAAATAGATTAAGCCAACAAATAAGGTATGATTGCTAGTAACTTTCCCCCGACCGTTCCATGACAAAGACTCGAACATATAGACAAACGCCTCGATCACAGAAATGAAAAAGACAACCTAAATTGGCGTTCCCATAACGATCAACTTCCCTTACATCTCGCTTTTTATATGCTTTTACAGAATAAGTGGTGATATCAGCCACTTTTTACAAGACTTTACATCGTTGATTTTTGTAACGTATCAACGAATAATCGATCCTTCCAAGTAATTCCTTCGGTATATACTTCTTTTGAACCGATTATTTTTCTTCCTTCTCTCTTTTCTTTTATTTATTTTTATTTTTTAAACATCATAAATCTCGGTTTAATTCCACCGTCTTTACTATCATAATTCGTCCGGATAATCTTTTCCTTGTAACACTTTTTCTTCGGACATGAATCATAATCGCGAAAGTAGCGAAACTTACGAGCTACGTATTTTTCCCATTGCATTGTGCAATTTCCCGACCATTACAGAGATAGAAAAATTTCACTTTGACACTGGAAATACAAGACTTTACACGAAAGCAACTAGCAACATTGATTAAAATAGGCTTAATCTACACGGAAGGCTAAGGTGCAAAGATGTAACAAAACATATAATATGGTGTAGAAAAAGAAAGGAATGGCTCAACAGGTTGTTTTAGGGAATCTTACTCTAAAAATGAGAGTAAACAAAGGGTTACACCCGAGTTAACTAACCAGTGTAGTTAGTTAATTTTATGACATGTAGGCTATTTGGTTTAATCCTAGAAATTTATCAGTTGAGCATGTTCCTCCATTTAAATCCATAGTACTCATCATTGTGGTCTCGAGTGATATACCAGGCCAAGTTCTAAAGTCCACTGCATCACCGGCACACTCATAATTTTGTGGAATTTTTAGGTAAACAATTGGAAACGGAATAGGCTTAATTCTCACAATATATATCAAGGGTTATAGTGCGATAGGTAATGTAATTAGTGATTTTTACAAAAGTCATGCTAATTTTTTTTAATTTGGCATATGTTTAAGCACTTTGCATGTTATTTTGTCAAAAAGAACACAAGTATGTTCTAATTCTCCACCCCCACTTAAATTATACAACGTCCTCGTTGTATAGATAAAACAATTAAATAATAAGGGAAAATAGAATTAAAACGGAAAACTCCCTGATGTTTTGCTCGTGATAATTCTCCAAGATGAGTTCTTGAGCAAAAAGTGTGTTGACTAGGGCTTCAGAATGGCCGGATAAGTTCAACACATGTCTTTTTTAGAATATACCATATCATAGTTTCATCAAGGTCCTGCATAAAAGATTAGAAGACAAGTGCAACTTCTATCTCGCTACAATGGTACAAGAAAACAATTAAACACACAACTGTACAGGGATCAATACGCCGTATCCCAAACCCTAAGATACGTCGTATGGTTCCTGTAAAAACAATTAAATACTAGAAATTAAATATTAAGTTTTAAAACTGATAACGTCTAAACACATCTATACGCTGTAACCAGAGGGTTTCGATACGCCTTATAGAGTGTCTGGGAAGACAGACTCGTGCAACAAACAATTAAAATGTTACAAACAATTAAAATGACCGGGTTGTCTCCCAGGAAGCATTTTTGTTTCAGCTGGTCTTTAAGTTTGACCTTTTTCCTTTAATTATTCATCCTTCATAATTCGCTCACGCTTATCCTCGAGAGCGAATTTCTTCATAATCATTTTCCATGATGCGTACTTCTTGCAAAATTTCATGCCGAGCACAACGTCTTTTGTCATATCATCACCGTCAATGATGGTAAAACCTGTAATAATAGAAAACTTCCGACGAAAATAGGTATATCAATCAAAGTTTCGGCATGACTCTTCCCTTCATCCTTGTCCTTAATTATGAAATAATAAAAGCTTTTGGACACTAAGTTAATGGAAAAGGAAGGGAGGAGGTCAGTGTTAACATATTTATACCCGATTACACAAGAAAATTTCATTTTATAAAAGTCGGTTTTAACAAAAGTTGGCTCAAAAAAAACATCTTGATTCGTTTTAGGTTCTAAAGGTGTGTCCAAATCATTTAATTCAATGTAGTTACCATAAGTTGGGTCGAATGGTTCATCATCCCCTTTTATAAGTTCTGTTTTTGAATCAAGACTTTTTATCACAAAGACCCTTTTGATTATGCTAGAGGCGGGCTTAATACTTTTAAAAACAAGTTTTTCTTCCCCGACCCTTAAAGAAATCTTCCTTTTGAAGACATCGATCTTGGAATGGGCAGTCGACAAGAACGGTCGTCCAAGGATTAAAGGAACATCGTCATCCTCGGGTATGTCCAAGATGATAAAGTCTATAGAGAAAATAAACTTTCCAATCCTTACTAGCACATTTTAGGCGATACCCCTTGGTTGTTTTATGGTTCGGTCAGTCAGTCAGATAGTCAACCTAGTGTGAGTTAAAATTCCTAGACCAAGGTTGGTGTAGGTAGAGATTGGCATAACACTCACACTTGCTCCTAGGTCAACAAGGGCTTTATCAAAATAGATATTATGAATAAAACAAGGTAAAGTAAAGCTACCCGAGTCTTTTTCTTTCTGAGGCAAGGTGTGATCATAAGCATCCAGAATCTTTACATCTTGTGCCTCTCTCCAATCAACACAGCCAAAGTTTTTCAGTCATCTTGGGAAATGGACTGTTTCAGAAAATACGCTCCTGTGTTGTGTGCCCGATACGGCGTATGGACCAGGTCTGATACCGCATGTCTTACAAAAATCAGCGTTAGCAGTTAAGATCGATTTAACTTGGTCTCCAAGGTTTGTCTCCGTAGAGCTGGGCAGGCTTCCAAACCCCCTTTCTTGGAAGACCTTGCCCATCTGTCCGATTTGTATTTCTAAGGTTTTAATTAAAGCTCCTTGATTTCTTATCGCTGCATCGGTAAAAGCTTGGATCTCTTTTATTATGTTCGAGTTTTCTTCATGTCTTGTAGCTAATTCTGCCATAAATTTGGTCAGTGATTCTTCCAGGCTCGGTCTCAGGTCAGAATACGAAGAGTTTCCATTGTTTTGTTGGTGGAATCCTGACCCTGCTATTCTATATTGTCCTCCAGGTTGATAGGGTGCACCGAATTGTATATAGTAAGCTTCTTCTAAAGTTTTTCCTTCTTCCTTTTATGGACAATCCTTCGTATAGTGTGGTCCCTTGCATAGTTCACATCCGACCTGAGCAGCGTACACTTTCTCATTTCCTTTCTTTATTTCTCGTCTGAGATTGTTAAGTTGGGCTTGGATAGCACCAAGCCCGTCAGAAGTTTTAGTACTTCTGGTCCTTGAAGATGTTCCATTGTGCCATTTCTGGGAGTATTCAGCCATTTCTTAGATGGCTATTTTAGCATCAGCGGCAGTTTTAGAAGGTATGACACCCTTTAAGTCCATAATTTGTCGAGTTAGAACATCGAGCCCATTATAAAACAAGATGACATCCTGCATGTCGGTTAAATAATGTTGAGGGTACTTCATTAGCAATTCTTTAAATCTTTCCCATGCACGAAAAAGGCTTTCATCGGGTTTGGTACGGGTTTAAAATACACTATATAATATAATATTTCAACAAGAGCAATTAAGAAAATTCCCTAAGTTAAATTCACTCTTTAAAATATATATATATATATAATATATAATATACGTATCTTTACCGGAAAGTATGATTTCCCGGGTAGTTTTCCCAATGATTTGAGAAATT
>BQNB010096377.1:3442-25640 GCA_026074375.1 Tanacetum coccineum
ACAAGTAAAGACAATGAAGATCCAAGCTGGAGTACAAGTTTCAAGACAAGGAGAACTCAGAAGACATCTTCAGCTTTGGAAGTGCTTTGGAAGACTTTATTTCTGTTGTATTTGTACATGATAGGAACATTGTAAGTAATTCCGTATGTGTCCACATATTGGGGGAAGATTGTTAGCCTTAAAATATGGTGACATATCCGGAATTACATTAGTTTATTTATAGCGTGACACATAGGGACTAATAATGACAAGCTACGATAGTTGTGTGTCACTAGGACTATAAATACCCCCTCCATACTTCCATGGAGGGGTGAAGCTCACTTTTGTAAAAGTGTGTGTGTGTGTGTTTTTCTCTCAAGCACACACACTCTTCCCATTTCATCTCTTTTCTCTCTAAATAATATGGATACTTTTCTTTTCCATTTTACCAAGCCTCCGGATCATTGTTCAAAGGGTGAATCTATACTAACATGGCCTTTTGTCTATGATTGGCTACCTTTTGTATTGACCATTTCTTAAGTGATTTGATCTAAAAAGAAACATAATTTTAGGTGTTAACATGTTTGTGAAATGAATCGCGAATCAGACTTATTGAAATTAAACTGGTCTTGAATTGAGTGATTGAACTTAAAGCTTGTTTTCATTATTTTTCATCTTGACAGTAACACCCCCAAAATGGGCCCCAATGGAATATGATGTTCCGGGGGTATTACTTCATAGATCAATAGCACAAGATATGAGAACGACCTTTATAAGAGTCGTTTAAAACTGATACATTTGATTTAATAAATGGTTCATTACAAAAGCTCATAGGCTTAACTTGTTTGTTTTGGAAAAGTAAAGATTTCTCAACATAACAATATCCCAAAATGTAATGCATGCAAATCTTTATGATAATATGACTTCAAAGGAAGACCATCCAATGTATCCATGACTTGGACCTTATTGACCTGAGATAACATGTTTAAACTGTCAACAATAATGTTGGTGAATTTATAGGTTTACAATTAAATGAAGCGAATAGCAAGATTTCCCTGTAATAAAGTAACAAATACAATATCACAAAAATGTATTACGAAATGCACTAAGCTCATGACACTGAAGCTAAACAATGTATGTATATCAAATACACCCGAATGATGGTGCCCAATATAGATGCTCAACTCGTAACATTTATGATTCCAAATGGTATACGTTCGTCGTTTTCGGCCAACCGGTAAACTAGCAAGCGCTACTTGCCCGAACGGGGATGTTAAACCCAAATATATCTATTCATAACATTCACGCTTACATAATGCAATTAACAATTACAACTATGCAATTGACAGTTCATGATGATGGGCATAGTGGGTTATAGCTACTTAGGCAAACTTGTAATATTTGAATTTAAAATGTACTTGCATCCATTTTGTAAAACAAACATGATCTTATCCCCGAGATTTGATAAATGATTGAAAAAGTATAAAAGTGAGGACTATAAACTCACCTTAATGAGATAATGAAGTAGTAATGAGTATGAAGCGAGCAAAGGTAAATGGTGCACGCGAAAACAAGGCAACACTATCCGCTACCTAAATAATAATACACATATTATTAATAATGTAATATACTACAATGCATACAATCTTGTCCTTAGTATTGTGCTTGAGTTTGAAAGATATTACTTGTTTAAAATGTGGTTATTCATAAAAATTGGCCAAATGTATCGGGTCATATTTTCCTACCATTAAACATGTAAATTATGATATCAGGCAATTTAGAAACTAGGTCGCAAGTACTTTTCTAATCAATTCAATCGACACTTAGTTCGGTCTCTAAACGTGTCAAACAAATAGAGAAAATTATAACAAACGAATGTAAGTTTTATTTATAAAAATTAAGGGAAAAACGCAGAGTTTTACAATTAAACTATGGACTCGTTACTTAATAAAATTACAATTCAAAAGTAGTTTTGAAACATAGGCCATGTCCTCTACAACTTTCGTCATTTGAGTTTTGTCCAAAAATATCGTTTAAAGGGTTAAAAATGTGGTTATAAATGAGGGTGTCGCGACTGCTTCTATAACAAAATTTATTTATTTTGGCCAACTGTTCTACAAGTGACATTTGGCTAACTTTGGTCGCAGCTTGCGAACACGTCACTCAGTGTTAGGACAAGGTAAAAAACATATTTGAAAGCTAGGCCAGGTCTACTCTCATTTTCCCTTTATAAGCTTAAGTCTTGCTGTGGCTAAGTTATTTAAAAACAAGGGCAAAGTAAGGGTACGCGACCCATTCTGCCAACAATATTAACTAGGCAGAAACATGGCATCAGCACTAACTTAATGTCACATTTGCGAGTTCGTTACTCCATATTATGGCAAACTAAAAGTACATTCGCAGACTAGGCTAGGTCTACTACAATTCACCTTTTATAAGTTTAATGGACCGAGGTCATTATCATGGTAAAAAACGAGGTCAAAGTAGGGGGTGTCGAACCTTCAGTCAACAATACTAACTTTGTGACAGCAGTACTAACTTTGGGCCATGATTGTGAGTTCGTTTCTTAACCATTTTTGATGATTCGAATTTCTAAATAAAGCTCACTATGCTGACTATAAAACGCCCCCAATTCCTGCCTTTAATTCCAAATTTAAATGGGTCAAACCATGGTCTAAATTCAACCCAACAGGCTAGTTTTTATATACATAAAATAACGATTTTGAAAGTTAATTTCCCGTTTTGTTACAAAGTGATAGGGGCTCAAACTTGACATGAACACTACTCCTACACTATGATAACAAGTGATAAACTTAGTATTCCAATTGGTCAAGTTTGTATACGGGTTTCTCAATGAACACGTATACATCAGTAAGATAAAGAAATAGGCATGTGAGTTTTAACTGTACTTGACTAATCCCAAAACAAGTGTACATTTAGTTCTACAAAGGGTCTAGCACATAGCTTCATAGCAACACATAACTGGGGCTTACCTAAATATAAGTTAACAACTTTTCAAGTTCTTGTATCTGATACAGTAAGGCACAAAAAGTATGGTTCTTTATTTACAACTGGTAATCATGCAAAGGGGTCGTGTTCATATTAGTTTTAAAAAAGGTGAATTTTCTAAAGCACAATATATCCATATGACGTGATCGAATAATAACGAGTGGCAAATATTATGGACGTAAGACTTACAATTACTTGGATGTGTGAAGATTTAAAAACCAACGAAAACCCTAATAGTGCTATAATATCAAATCGTGACCGTAACAGTTAACTCAACGCCCACAACGCTTCCTTCTCTACTTATATACTTGTAACAACCCGTAGACCACTTATTGCTTGCTAGAATGTCGACCAAAAGAAAACCCATAAGTGACGACTTCGAGTTTAGGGTTTTGTTTAGATTTTCTTTAGGGTTTTGAATCTAATGTCAGATAATGCTATAAGGTGTAGGTTTGTGATGCTTGTTTATGGCTGGAAACAAAGGTGAGTGAAGAATGGTTCTTGCAGAATTTGAGTGTGTGTATGTTTGTGATAAACAAGGATGAGAGGTGTCATTCTTATACACACAATTATGGTAGTTTTACTAGTCAAAAGGGGCATCACATGCTTGTGTAACTGGAATTTGGGTAAGCATCTTGCCATAGTAAAATAAAGACAAATACTGTTTGAGGTTTGAATGAATTCAAGATGTTGGAAGTAGAAACAAGAAAAGAAAACAGATTTACATTACATGGTCTTGAGGGTTTACAAAGAAAAAGGGGTATGGGTTTTAATCTGATGGGTTGGGGAGGGTAAAGAGGCCTGATATCTTTGTGTATATTCTCCAACAGTAAAACATGTGTATAGAGAGGTTTATAGGAAAAAGAGAGTGTCGACATTATGCTAGTTTGTAGGAGAACAAGGATTTTAGAAAGTATAGGATGCGTGTATCTTTGTTCCATTTTAATAGTTACTAATCTTGTACATGTGAAAGGTTATGCATTTTATTTATTTCTGGGTTTTAGGAAGCTTTATTAATTTCTAATGATAGTTTTATTTAGTTTCCTAGTTCATAGAAGTTAAGATTTTAGGCTAAGGGAAATCATGGGTTGGGTTTATTTGTTTTGAAAGAGTTTTGCATGGATTACCTTGACAAAATTTGAATAGACGTGATCATGACACTTTTCTTGCCGTGAAATGAATTACATAACGAATATGAAGGGATCAAGTAAGGTCTTAATGAGTTTAGGTTACGATTCAAGCTAAACGATAACTTTTGATGCCTACACGGTTTAACTAGTGTGGTTTAAATGGAAGTAAACATACAAACTTAATAAATAAAAAGGAAAAAGAAATAATTAGGATCGCAATATGACCTGAAAACACGGGGTGTTATAGTCTTCCCCTGTTAATTGAGCCTTGTCCTCAAGGCTTAAGACGCGACACTTGACGACGGTGCGGTCTTGGTAAAGAGATGTGGGTGTTCCTGCTTGAATTGATACTCTCGTTCCCAGGTAAACTCAGGACCTCGTTTAGAGTTCCATCTAACCTTTATGATGGGAATGCGACTTCTTTTCAATTGTTTGATTTCATGATCCATAACTTCCACTGGCTCTTCCACAAAATGGAGTTTGTCATCAACACTCAGCTCTTCCAACGGGATCACAAGTGATTCATCGTACATATACTTCTTCAGATTTGACACGTGGAACGTGTTATGCACTCGGCTTAATTGTTGTGGTAGCTCAAGTTTATAGGCAACCGTTCCGACTCTCTTGATTACCTTGAAAGAACCGACATACCTAGGGTTTAACTTCCCTCATTTGCCAAAACGCACAACTCTTTTCCAAGGCGAAACTTTTAATATGACCCTGTCACCAACTTGAAATACCATTGGTTTACGTCTAATGTTTGCATAACTTTTCTGTCGGTCACGAGCGGCTTGTATTCTGCTTTTGATTTAGACGATCTTCTCGGTGGTTTCATGAATTATTACAGGACCAGTAAGCTGAGCATCTCCAACTTCTGCCCAACATACGGGTGATCGGCACTTTCGTCCTTACAATGCCTCGAATGGTACAACCTTTATGCTGGTATGGTAACTGTTGTTGTAAGAGAATTCCACTAACGGTAAATGTCTATCCCAATTCTTTCCAAAGTCTAACACGCAAGCGCGTAACATGTCTTCCAAAGTTTGGATAGTTCTTTCACTTTGACCGTCAGTTTTGGGATAATAGACCATACTCATGTCCAATAGAGTTCCCAAAGCCTTATGAAGTGCTTGCCAGAATAGTGAAGTAAATCTACCATCACGATTGGAGATAATAGAAACAGGCACGCCATGTCGGGTGACTACTTCCTTCATGTAAAGCTTCATTAACTTCTCCATGAGATCATTTTCCCTCATTGGTAGAAAGTGAGCAGACTTTGTAAGACGACCAATGATCACCCAAATGGTATCATAACCATTTGTCGTCCTAGGGAGTTTAGTGACAAAATCCATGATGATTTTATCCTATTTCCATTCTGGAATCTCCGGTTGGACTAGTAAACCAGAAGGTTTTTGATGCTCTGCCTTGACTTTAGAACAAGTCAGACACTTACTTGCTAACATAAGAGGAAATACGCCTCATGTTAGGGCCACCAATACCACTGCTATCAAGTCTTGTACACTTTTGTCCTGAACACCTGAATGAATAGAATACTTTGACTTATAGGACTCGTACATGACTAGAGTCCTTAAGTCGCCATAACACGGTAACCAATTCTTGTTGTTTAAACATAGAGTTCTGTCCGCACGGGGTTTCAATCTCCTTGTAAGGATCCTGTCGAGCATACCTCCAACATCTTCCGCAGGAGGTTCAAAGTTTAAATGCATCAGTTTTAGCATCTAGGATTTTTGCTTAGGAAGATTCAAGCCAATAGTCATAACTAAGGCTCGGACCCTTAAAGGTTTAACCCTTTCTTTTCTGCTTAATGCATCATCAACCACGTTCGCCTTCCCCGGGTGATAGTGGATTTCACAATCGTAGTCACTAAAGAAGCACCCAACCAAACGTCCGTTGTCTCATGTCAAAGTTCTTTTGGTCCAGATGTGTAGTAAGCTCTTGGGTCGTGTAACTCATAACGGTACACTATTCCCTTTTAAAACGTTATAAGTAGCGTCTCCACATTTAAGGGCAAACACTACACTCGAAATTCTTGTCAGAGAGGTTTGTTTTTTTTACTCAATGAATCTTCAGTTTGTCGAGAACATAGGTTATGCCTTCTATGTTTTGCATAACACAGCACCCAATCCTTTATGCTAACATCGCAAAGAACAATAAAGGTTTTCTGATCCTTTAGCGCAAGGCCAGAATAGGTGTGCTACATAGCTTCTGCTTGATAAACTGAAATGCAGTTTCCTCCTTTTCTCCCCAGTCAAACTTCACATTCTTCTGAGTCAGTTTAGTCATGGACTTTGCAATCTTAAAAAAGCCTTCAATGAATCTTCTGTAATAACCGGCGAGTCCTAAAAATTATTCTTAGGAGATACCCAATCTTTAATTGATTCAATCTTTGCATGATCTACATGGAGCCTTTGCTATCTATCACCTGTTCAGAAACTGTACCTTTTGGCATCCAGAAATTCCACTTAAGAATTTTGCGTACAACTCTTCTTTCTTAAGTAATTCCAAGATTAGTTTGAGATGCCCTTCGTGCTCTTCCTTGTTCTTTGAATAAATTAGTATATCATCGATAAAGACAATCATAAACTTATCCAAATAAGGTTTGCACACCTGATTTATGAGGTCCATAAATACCGCGGGTGCGTTTGTCAAACCAAAAGGCATCACTTGAAATTCATAATGACCATAGCGCGTCCTAAACGCGGTCTTCAGAATATCTTCCTCGCGAACCCTCAACTGGTGGTAACCTGATCGTAGGTCAATCTTCGAGTAGACACTCGACCCTTGAAGTTGGTCGAACAAGTCATCAATTCTAAGAAGTGGATAACGGTTCTTCCCCGTTAACTTGTTCAGTTTCGCGATAATTGATGCACATGCGAAACGATCCATCTTTCTTCTTGACAAACAAGACTGGGGCTCCCTAGGGTAAAGAGTTGGGTCTTATAAAGCCTTTGTCGGATAGTTCTTGAAGTTGTTCCGCCAGTTCTTTCATTTTGGATGGTGCCAACCGATAAGGCGCTCGTGCTACAGGTGCAGCACCCGGTACCAAATCAATTTGGAACTCTACTTGTCGAGCTGGTGGAATACCCGACAAGTCTTCAAGAAAGACTTCAGGAAAGTCTCTGACAATCGGTACGTCCTCAAGTCGCTTTCCCTCCGACTTGTCTTTGGCTTCCTTCGTGGCAATGTGTGACAAAAAGACATCACACCCCTTTGACAAATACTCTTGTGCTTTAGTGCATGAAATGATATTTAGTCGGGATTCTTCCCTTTGGTTGTTTCCATTGCCTTGAAAAATTAACATCTCTCTTCCGAAAGGAACACGTACAATCTTCTCATCACAAATGATCACTCCATGATTCTTTGTTTACCAGTCCATCCCAATAATGACGTCAAAACTACCGAGTGGGACCGGCATCAAGTCGATGTTGAAAGGATGATTCATGAAGTTTAGAATGCAACCTCTTATTATGGTGTTAACTCCTATGATTTTCCCATTGGCTAATTCTACGTCATAATGATTTTCTAATGTAGTGGGGGTAATGTTAATCAAGGCACTAAAAGTAGTAGATACAAAGCTCCTATCCGCACCAGTATTAAACAAAATTGTAGCATAACGGTTGTTGAGGAGAAATGTACCCGTGATGACGTTAGAGTCCGGGCTAGCATTTCTTCCTCCCAAAGCATAAGCTCTTCCTTGAGATGTGCCATTCCCGTTGCTATTCCTACAGTTCTTCAGTTTTGGGCAATTCTTCTTAATGTGTTCGGTGTTACCACATTCATAGCATGCACCTGCCTTTTGATTCTTGTTTTTGTTGGTATTGACCCGACAATCATTAGTAGCATGACCATACCTCTTGCAGTTTCCATACTTGGGTGCACATTGCCCGGTGTGGTGGTAATTGCACTTGGTGCATAGAGGAAGATGTTCTAGTTATATAGCCCTTCATTTGCCCAGGCCAACAGTGTATGGCCTTAGCTACATTTTTGCATCTTTGTGGGTTGTTGATTATTTCTTGATGAATCATCAGCCTTCCTTTTGTTGTCATTCTGTCTTTCCGCATAAGTGCGTAGTTTCTGATCCATCAAGTCGTTGGCCAACTCGATAGCATCATCAAGAGTTTTAGGTCTTGCAGACATGACATTCCCATGAATGTTATCAGGAAGTCCACTGATGTACTTGTCAACCTTTTCGGTCTCATCAGCAAGAAATTTGGTGCACATCAAGGCTAGTTCTTGGAAACACTGAGTATAGGCTGCAACATCGTTTCCCCTGACCCTAAGATTCCACAGTTTAATTTCAAGTTTCTTGATTTCACCTTTTGGATAATATTTGTCTGTCAACTTCTTCTTGAGGTCCCTAAGTCTATGGCATAGCAGCATCATGACCTAAGGATCTCACATGAACCATTCCACCAGTCAGTGCATCACCTAGCAGAGTGGCAGTAGCAAACTTCACTTGATTGTCAACGGCACAACCGCTAATGTGGTATACTGATTCCATCTTTTCGATCTATTGAGACAAGCCAACAACGCCTTTAGTTCCCTTGAAGTTTAAGGGTTGGCATTTTATGAACTCGGTGTAGGAACAGACACGTGCAGGTTGCATAGGCCTTCTGAGTCCTCCACCCGAACTTTAGCTTGCATTATCCTGAGTATGGTTACAGGAGTTCTTTTGGATTTTCTGAATCGAATTCAAAGCTTGAATGGATTTCTAGAGTCATGGCGTCGGTTTGTTCCCTTGTCTTGTTACCTAGCAGGATTATACTATATCACAAACAGAATATAGATGCACGTGAGATATAAATCCACAATTCGATACAAATGGATATGGATAATAATTAACTACAAACACAACACAAGGGGAATAAATAAAATGAGATCAACCATAACATCATACATCAACATTTCATAACATAATGTTGAATCATACATGATTTGTTTGGATACAAAATGACGTACTAGATAAAATGATCTAGTACAGAATAGTGAAAATAACGTCCTAGAGCATTTAATGGAGTACCCATAAAGCCTAATAGACTATACAAGATAGCTAGCAGAAAAGTACAACTAACAGCTAACTACCTGTCGTCCTCGACACCTTAATCAATTCGAGCTCTATCCTCTAGCACACTGTGTACGGCATCATCTGTTTGAGCTGCACAGTCCCTCAGCGCTCATGGCGCTGCCCACATCCATACGACTCATGTGATCGCCAGTGCCTCAAGTCGTGCAACAGTGCCCTGTTCTGACATCAAAACTAAGATAAGCTGACGTACTCATGCAACTCAGTCTAATAAGCATTCCACTAGCCTCTCACTAACATCAATCTTGTTCCTATGTCACTGCGGTCCATCTAAAGCATCAAGAAGCTGTGTATAGAAATCCTCACTCTCTTGCCTGCGAACCTGTGCCTGGTAGCTGACCCTCAAGTTGACTTCCTCAATGGAAGACCCCCCCCCCCCCCTCATCAATCCTATCTCATATCCTGTAAAGCTCTAACATAACCAACATCCTCTGCTCTGTCAGCAACTCTAGCAATAGTCCGGGCATCATGACCAGGACTACAAATCAAACCCTGGTCCTGCCTCAACAGTATCAACAAAATCATACTAACCTCTAGGTGCTCTAGCAGCAGCAGCAAAACTCTGCTACATCCCCCCCCCCACACCATTGGGGAGTAGTAAGTACAAATCTCCTCTGAGGTGGCATGTCCTCCTCGGGGATGTCATCTCTCATACAGATCATGGCTGCCCTATGACCTAATGGTGCCTAATCATAGGCAGGGCTGGTGGGTGGTAGTGGAAATAGAGGTGATCCAGCAGCAAATGCATCAATTAGTGCCTAGGTAGAAGCGGCCATGGGTGTCTGAGGTCTGACAGATATCCTCGCTCCACGGTGTCTAGGGGTGGTTGTTGTGACGACAAGTCTCGGCTCCGTCATCTTCAGAATGGCTTAGTCCATCAGAACCCTTAAGAGGGCTTCCTCCTCCTTAGTATCCTCATCCTCCAGGCTCATGATCCACACGTGGATCCTTCCTCGAGATCCTCATCTTCACCTCCTCGGATCCTCATCGTCATCTTAGCTCATCCTGATAATCAAATAAAATCCTCATCAGTATCCTCCTTCCTGAAATCTAAGTCACCAGATGTATCCTAGTGACTCAGGCAGTCGGTGAGAGTGTCATCTCATAAGCTGATCTTCACCTGAATGTCATCATCTGATGTACCATGGTACTACTGGCTCCAGAACGTATACCGGTACATGCTCGTCCAACTTCATGGGGTCATGTACATAAGCAAGCAACAGTGGTGGTGCCTGCCCTTGTTGGGCAACCTCCTCGTAGGGGTCCATTTTTGGAAGCTCACCGGAATTCACAAGTGGAATACCCCATGATAGTCCATTCGAATAAGAGGATATGGACGTGGCATACGATGCGTTGTCTGATGACATGCTATTTGTAACCATCATATAAACTCGTAAAATTATATTATAAAGGACCAAAAAAGAAGCAGCAGTAATATACGTAATGTAATATCAAAAACACGTATATAACCTATGTAAGCACTTAGTATAATTAACTAATGCTAAAATGATGCATGACATGTAAGCATGTATACTAGATGCAAACTAGATGCAACACTACCCGTTTGCATGTATGTCCCTTTGAAAAACTTTTGAATGACACAATGTTTGAAAAATGGTTATAGACCAATTAAAAACAATTGACCCAGTTCTCTATAACCTAGCATTTATACCAATAAGTAACACCACACCCAAAATAGGGTCGTAGTGGAATAAGATATTCCGGGTTTACTTCATAGATCTAACATCACAAGATATGAGAACGACCGTCTATAAGAGTCGTTTAAAAACTGATACAATGGATTTCATCAATGGTTTGTTACAAAAGGCCATAGGCTTAAATTGTTCAACTTGAAAAGTAAAGATTTCACCACATAACAATATCTCAAATTGTGATTGTGAAGATCGTTTAGCCCATCTAGGATATAATAACATTGAATAACATAATATGCAGCGGAATAAATAAGAACATCAATGCTATGAACAAGGTTTTTCTTTATTCATACTAATAATAAACTATAAAAACTTAACTATAATACACACGTTTTCTTTGTGTGTCTAGACTCTCATTAGAGAGATCTAACTATGATGGATATATAAAACAGACGCCTCTAATACCCTTTATATAGAGGGTTTACAAGAAAACCTAGCTTACATAGGAATCTAACTAATTTGTATTAGGAAGCTAATTAAAACTAATTAAAACATTCCTTTATCTTTGATATTCTTTAACTTTTCAATGCTTATCTTCATGGAAATCTTCTAGCTTTTAATTCTTCCATATGTAGAATACCAAAGTGTACATATAATCCCTTTTGTTTCATCGTCTCATTTAGCATATGTAATTTTGTAATTCACAAATCTGAGATTCCAACAATCTTCCCCCTATTTGATATTACAAAACAATCTTCATGAATGAAACAATCTTCAAAGCTTCCCCTTGACTTAAGATCTTCTTGAACATGTCACCACACATAATAAGCTGCAAACCATATCTCTTGTAGTCTTCTTCCCCTTTTTGTAATCATCCAATAGGGGTCTTCTAAAGATATGCAACTTGAAAACACTTCCCCTATAGTGGTGCATGTAGAGTTAAAACATTATAATCCATTAAGCTTCCCTTTGAAAAACCAATATGTTAGGATGGTAGAATAAAAAGATAAAGAACTTAATGGGGTGTGTGCGTGGTGTGAGAGGAAAGTAAAAAGTTTAAATATTTAACTCAAGGGGTTATGGGGGGGGAGGGGGGGGGGGGGGGTTCTGGGGGGGGGGGGGGGGGTGTGGGGTAAGGGGGGGGGGGGGGGATTTTGTTTGTGTTAGATGGTTTGTGAGAATATAATATTTTTTTTGTAATTTTATTGTTTTGAATGTTTTTTTATTTAATTGAGTTTTTAGAATGTGAAAATAAAAACATGACATAAGGTTCTCACATGACCATTCCACCAGGTTAGTGCAGCACCTAGCAGAGTGCTGGTAGCGAACTTCACTTGATTGTCAATGGCACAACCGCTAATGTGGAATACTGATTCCATCTTTTCGAGCCATTAAGACAAGCCAACAACGCCTTTAGTTCCCTTGAAGTTCAAGGGTTGGCATTTCATGAAATCGGTGTAGGAACAGACACGTGTAGGTTGCACAGGCCTTTTGAGTCCTCCACACAAACTTTGGCTTGCATCATCCTGATTATGGGTAGAGTTTCTTTGGATTTCCCGATCGATCATAACTTGAATGGATTCTAGAGTCATGGCGTCATTTGCTCCTTGTCTTGTTACAAGCATGATTCTACTAATCACAAGAATAAAATGTACGTGAGATATAATCACAACGTCGATACAAATGGATATGATACTAATAATAACTACACCACAACATGATGGAGAATGAATAAAATTAGATCAACCATAACATAATACATCAACATTTCATATCATAATGTCAAATCATACATGATTTGTTTGGATACAAAATGACCACTAATGATCTAGTACACAGAATGAAAATACACTCCTAGAGTCTATTAGTTGGGAGTTACCCATAAAACTTAATAGACTATACAAGATAGCTAGAAATGAAAAGTACAACTAATAGCTACTACCGATGTCCTCCATCGTATCAATCTGAGCTCTAGCCTCTAGCACCTAGGTACGCATCATCTGTCTGACTGCAAAATCCTCAGCGCTCTGGCACTGCCACTCCATACGACTCATATGAGTCTCCAGTGTCTCAAGTCGTGCCAACAGTTCCGTGTTTCGAGCCTCGGAAATAAGATAAGCCTGACGTACCTCACGCAACTCTATCTCGTAGGCAGTCCTCTGGCCTCGCACTACATCAATCTCGAGTCTAATGTCTCTACGTCAGTCCGAGCGTCAAGAAGCTGTGTGTAGAAATCCTCACTCTCCTTCCTGCGAACCTGTGCCTAGTAGCTGACCCTCAAGTTAACTTCCTTAATGGAAGTCATCATCCTATGGCTCAGATAGCTGTAAAGCTCTACTATAAACCAACAATCCTTGCTATGTCAGCAGTGCCTTTAGCAATATAATTTTTTTAATTTAAAAAAAGTGGCATCATGACAGGGACTACGATCAAACCCTGTCCTGCCATCAACTAGCATCAACAAAATCTATACCTGACTCTAGGTGCTCTAGCAGCAAGCAGCAGAACTCTTTGGACATCACACCAGGTGGGGAGCAGTACAGTACAATCTCTCGATGGTGCATGTCTTCTTAGGGGAAGTCACCTCTCATACGGATCATGGCTGCCCTATGACCTAATGGTGTCTGATCATAGGTAGGGTTGAATGCTGGCATAGGTGGCTCAAGTCGGACAGTCTTCCATGCCCTACAGAGACGTGTCTGAGAAAAAGAGACCCTAGTCTGAGGTGATCTAGGTATAAGTGCAGACTCATCAGTCTCAAATTTCTCTGTATCCCCAGCTGAGGGAACAGGGTCAACAACAAGTACTACAGAAGAATTAGCCGGAGCTAGGTGCTCCTCCTCTTCCTCATCATCATCTGTATCATCATCATCGTCATTATCGAGATCATGCTCCTCACTAGTATCCTCTTCGGGGTCCTCCTCGGGATCCTTATCGTCATCCTCCTCGCCATCCTTAGGCTCATTTGGATAATCAATAAAATCTACATCAGTATCCTCCTCTATCAAATCCGAATCAGCAATGTTATCAGGTGACTCAACGGTCGGTGAAGCATCGTCAGCATAAGGCTGGTCCTCGACCTGAATGTCATAATCTGATGGTGCATGGTACTCCGGGTGCTCTGGCTCCAGAACATATACTAGTACATGCTCATCCAACTCCATGGGATCAGGTACATAGGCAAGTGACAGTAGGTGTGCCTGTCCTTGTTGGGCAACCTCTTCGTACGGGTCCATCTCCGAAATCTTGCCGGCATTCACGAGTGGAATACCCCGTGATGATGGTCCATTTGAATCAGAAGATACGGACGTATAGGTAACATCGGACGATGCGTTGTCTGATGACATGGAAAATCTGTAACCATAATATAAACTTGTATAATATATTATATAAGACCATCAAAAATATACGTAATGTAATATAAACACGTATATAACTTATATAAGCACTTAGTATAATTAACTAATGCTAAAATGATGTATGACATGTAAGCATGTATACTAGATGCAAATAAGTAATGCATGTATGTCCCTTTGAAAAACTTTTGAATGACACAATGTTTGAAAATGGTTATAGACCAAGTAAAAACATTTGACTTGGTTCTCTATAACCTTGGCTCTGATTCCAATCTGTAACACCCCCAAAATGGGCCACAATGGAATATGATGTTCCAGGGGTATTATTTCATAGATCAATAGCACAAGATATGAGAACGACCTTTATAAGAGTCGTTTAAAAATGATACATTGGATTTAATAAATGGTTCTTTACAAAAGCTCATAGGCTTAACTTGTTTGTCTTGGAAAACTAAAGATTTCTCAACATAACAATATCCTAAAATGTAATGCATGCAAATCTTTATGATAATATGACTTCAAAAGACAACCATCCAATGTATCCATGACTTGCACCTTATTGACCTGAGATAATATGTTTAAACTGTCAACAATAATGTTGGTGAATTTATAGGTTTACAATTAAATGAAGCGGATAACAATATTTTCTTGTAATAAAGTAACAAATACAATATCACAAAAATGTATTACGAAATGTACTAAGCTCATGACAATGAAAGCTAAAACAATTGTATGTATATAAATACAACATGAATCATGATGGTGGCCCATATGTAGGATTGTTCAACCCCGTAACATCTTTAATTTCAAATGGTATAGTTCGTCGTTTCCGGCAACGGTTAAATCTAGCAAGGTACTTGCTCCGAACGGGGATGTTAATCCCAAATAGATCTATTCATAACATTCGCGCTCACATAATGTAATTAACAATTACATCTATGCAATTGACAGTTCATGATGATGGGCATAGTGAGTTATAGCTACTTAGGCAAACTCATAATATTTGAATTTAAAATGTACTTGCATCCATTTTGTAAAACAAACATGATCTCATCCCTGAGATTTGAATAGTGATTGAAGAAGTATAAAAGTGGGGACTATAAACTCACCTTAATGAGATAATGAGGTAGTAATGAGTATGAAGCAAGCACGGTAAATGGTGCACGCGAAAACAAAGCAACACTATTTGCTACCTAAATAATAATACGCATATTATTAATCATGTAATATACTACAATGCATGCAATCTTGTCCTTAGTATTGTGCTTGAGTTTGAAAAATATTACTTGTTTAAAATGTGGTTATTCATGAAAATTGGTCAAATGTATCGGGTCATATTCTTAAACATGCCATTAAAATGTAAATTTTAGATATCAGGCAATTTAGAAAACTAGGTCGCAAGTACTTTTTCTAACTAATTTAATCGACATTAGTTTTGGTCTCTAAACGTGTTCAAACAAATATGGACAAGTTATAAACAAAGAATGTCAGTTTTATTTATAAAATTAGAGGGAGAAAACGTAGAGTTTTACTATTAAACTCTAGACTTGTTACTTTTAATAATGTAAACATTTTCATTTTCGAGTCATTGTACGCTTATATTAATGACCACCTATTTATTTAGTCCAGATACGATTACTTTAATGTTTACTTTTAAGCTAAACGACGTAGACTACAAATAATCATATGATGTAAACAGTCACCAAATAATTAAGGTTTACATCAAACAAGTAAGGAATAATTATTTTTGAAGAATAATTATGTACCCTTTGAGTATTTTATTTTTATTGGGGACCCCCCCCCCCCCCCCCCCCCCCCCAGTGGGTGTGTGTGTCCCCCCCCCCCCCCCCCCCCCCCCCCCCGGGTGGGAATTACGTAAAGGGTTACGTTTCCGATAAAATAATTTTAGACGGCACCCCGAAATACCTTAGATCTTACTAGAACTCAAACCAATACCCACTTTAAAAGCCTAAACACAAAACTTAATCAAGTCTTGTGTTTATATTCCTTTAATGCCGAGTATGGGCAAGTAAACCCACAAAAATCGTCCTTGGTGATTTTCTTACTAGCAAAATCTCCCTAATGATCCTAAAAGGTACATGTACATTTACTAGGTAATAAATTTATGTCCTAATGGTTCCCTAATGATGCTTGACACAATTTGGTAACTACCATTTCTTTGTTTTTGCTCTCTTTTGTGTCGTGAACTATTAAGAAAAGAACACAAACCCAAAAGATTTCCTAGCTAAGCAAATCATGTACATCAACTAATAAATTAATGCTTGTACTTAAGTGGTTTAGCCTCAAACCATGAGTGACTAACTATAAACCCCTAAAACCGCCCCCTAGCTCGGTTTGGTTTGTTTATGTGACTAGGAAAGTTAACAAGGCATATTGCCTATAAATACATTCACAACTCACATAATACACTTTCACCAACCCTTAAACTCTCTCAAGGCTAACACAATCTCCTTACCCTCTAATCACTTGTCATTCATCGAAGCCGAACCAAACTCGACCCACATTTCTATTTCACAATCACAAGAGATCTTTTAAGAACGAATCTAAGGTTGCTAAGAGGAGACACGGGCTAAGGAGATTGGGAAATAGACTTTGAAGCTTGAGAACGTACACGTTTGGGTGTATAAGGGTCGGGTCGACGTCCCAACTCACCATCAACGAAAGCTAGGACCTTTGTAAGTCGTACCTAAGTCCCTTGTATCATTTACTTTTCGTCATATCTCTTGTAGTAACATGTAAGTCGCGTCATGATCCTTTAGTAACGAATATGTGTACATGAACACGCGGGTCTAGCCCATGCCATGGTTGCCTCACTTAAAAAATTAGCAGCGACATCTTGCGTGGTGATTTTCATGATTAGAAACGTCTAGTAGCGATTGATTTAAAGCTGGAACGCTCCTATAAGAACCCTTACGAACATACAACAAAAGAGTTATGAACTTGTATTGGAATGAAAACACAAAACTTCACGTAAACTATTGTGATAAACACGACGAGATGGTGTGGAAACATGTATACAACATTAATAACCGTTTGCATGTCACGGGGCACGCTTAGAAAATGTTAAACACGTTGTTTTAGTGTTAGACGACCTAATGAGACCATACGAGTTACTAGTAAACCTTTCGGACCTAAATAAACCCAACCAAAAAGGTTAACACCCCTAACGGGCTCTTCAGCCCAACTAGCCCAAATTGGCGCTTATTAATAAGCCGCGGCTTATTAATAAGCCACTCGGGCTTAATCATCATGAGAAGTGCTCATTGGCTTCACATAGGGCTCCCGTCTCATTTAGAAACCCAACCGAACCTTAAAGGGACTTACTAGCCCATTTGCGAGTCCAATATGAGCAATAAGCTCACAATAAGCTCTTTAACAGCTTATTGGTGAAAGTTTACGCAGCTTATACAAGTTCAAAGGGCTTAATGGACTCAAATAAGGTTAACGGGCCAAGCCCTAACCCCTAGAACCCATTCGGGTTCATACCCGGCCCAATAGGCCCAACAGCGGGCTTATTTGCTTATCGAATAAGCAAAATAAGCAAGCTGGCCCTCTAAGTGCTTAACGGACTACAACAAGGTTATCGGACCTCAATGGGCCGAACCAATTGGGTTTAAAACTTTTCGGATCACTAATGGGCCCGAAAGCCCATTAACCAATGCTTATTGGCTTATTTCCAATAAGCTGAAAACGAAACAGAATAAGCTAAGTTGAAACAAATGGGAAATAAGCTAAAATACCTAAGGAAACATTAAGACCCTATTCGGGTTAAGCTATTGGGCCCGTAAGCCCAATAAGCTCGAAATAAGCTCCAATAAGCTCACCGAGCTTATTGTAAGCTTAACAGCCCCGTACGAGCTTATTCAAGGTTTTCGGACCTATTTAAATCGTATTGGACCCTTGATAAGCTAAACGGACCTTAACGGGCCCAATAAGGCCCGTTAAGCCGAAATAAGCCCGAAATGCTTATTTATAAGCCGAAATGGCTTGGTTGGCTTATTTGGACTAAATAAGGCCAAATGCCACTTGTCGGGATTTAATTGGGTTGAAAATGCGATTTTTACAAGTCGGGGGACTAAAACCGTAAAATGCCGAAACCTAAGGGATTTAATTTGTCATACCTTGTATTTCAATAACTCCAGGGACTGATATTGTAATTAACGAAAAGTATAAGATTAAAACTCATTACTTTTCAAAAACTATAAAACCATAAGGACCGAAGTTGTAAATTTCGTAAATTAAAGGACTAGTTATGACTTTCTCGCAACTAGAAAGTTAAAGCGTAAATGTTATTACTTTATAAACCTAGGGACTAAAGTGTAACAACTAAAAACCTACGGGTACGTTTGTGAAATAAAAGTGAATAAGTAAAACACTTAACACGTCGGTCGAACCGTAAGATGTTCGGACATCGAACGGGATTAATAACAAGTTAATAAATAATGTATATTTATTAATAATGATTTCACGTTTATCGAGAATCATCGAAAGTATAAATACAATAACCTTGTGCCATATCGCACAAGTGATAACGGTATATATAAGCTTAAAATGAGATTTAGTTTATACCATGAGTCGTTAGTTTAAATATGTAAACTAAGACTTGACCGTACTTACTTAGGTACTTGACGGTGTAATCCACTACCTACTTGGATACTTGTTATCATTCAGAGAACTACCGGCTAAGGTGAGTTCATAGCCCCATGCTTTACAATTATTTAAATGATTTACATCCTTGGGGTGATAACATGCTTTGTTTTACAAACTGGACGCAAGTGTACATTTTATGCCATGATTACGTGTTTGCCTAAGTTACCATAACCCCTTTATGTCCATGATCATGAACTGTTAATTGCATAGATGTGATTGGGAATTACATTGTGCGGGCGCGAATGTTATGGATAGATCTATTAGGGATTGACAATCCCCGTTCGGGTGATTAGCTATCACTGGGAACGAACGCATACCATGTCGAATTTGGGATGTTGCAGGGTTAGCACATCATTCACGGACACCAGTTGGCAATTTATAATTGCATTCATATACGTCGAGCCTCGGTGTCATGAGCTTAGGAAACGTAATTACTTTTTATGATGTTTGCATTTGTTGCTTAATCATGCACTTGGAAATCTTGCGGTCCTACCATCGATTTACATAAACCTATGAATTTCACCAACTTTATGTTGACGTTTTAAGCATGTTTTTCAGGTCAATAAGGCACGAGGTGCGATGATACATTGGGAGTCAATAATTGAAGAGTCAACACTTAAGATTTGGGGTCTTATTACACTTTGGGGACAATTGTTATAAACCGGAATCTTTAACTATTTTGTTGAACGATTTGAAGCCATGAGCTTATGTAACAAACAAGTATTTTGTTAATCCAATGTATCTTTTTCAAACGACACGTTTAGTAGTCGTTCTCAGATCTTGTGCTATTGACCCAATAATGTAACGCCTTCAGATATTCAACATTCCGCTGCATACTCAGATTTGAGGGTGTTACATAATATATGAATTAATCAATAAAACAATCATATATTTATTCTTATAATAACTAAATCACATTATGATCATATTTAAATACTAGTAACATAACCCGTCCAACGGGCGAGTTTGGTTCATAAAACTTTTATTGAGACAATGTTTGTCTTTTAGTTATAATGGTTGTCGTGTTTGTGTAAACATAGAATCTTCATTTCTATTTTTCGTTTGATTCTTGACAGTAAAAATAAATTAACTATAAACATCCGAAATTATTTATTGAATGCATTAACAACGAAAAGTTTTAGTGGGACATGAGTGTTAATTGGGAACATCAGAGTATATCTCACAGATTAACTAACACTTTTGGGAAAAAATTAATAAACTTGATAAATGAACAACTTCGTGCATAGAAATATGTTTTTTTGAATTAAGGAAGTCGCTTGTGTTAGGCGTATCATTATAAATAATGCTTCTTAGTCACATGTCAAATGTTAATCCAATAAGAGAAAATAAAAGTTAATAAATTATCCAATAAGAGAAAGTAAAAGTTAATAAATTATCTGAAAGAACAAAGTATATGTTGTCAGTTTAAATGCGAAATAAAGCTTGTTTCTACATAACGTTTGTTCTTCAAATAAGTCTTGACCCATACACTGTTGTGTTTAGTCTTTATTTTAGCAAAAGTCTAGGGTAGTCAAGTGTTAAGTTTTCGTGGGCTAACTTGTGTCCCAAGTCCAGCCCATGTGTTTTAGGGTTTGTTCTCCCCCCTCATCTCTATAAAAGGAGGTGAGGGGGGAGGGGATTGAACACTTCATTCTTTCAATACTAATCATTCGATTAGGGTTTATCATCTTGTGCTCTCTTTCTTTCTTTTCTGTCGATCAATATATTCTGCTAGGGTGTGTTCTTTATTCGACATCGAAGTTATCCGTTCTAGTATCGAGGGTGTAGGCTATCAAAACCTACATCGAATTTCTTAAATATTGACAATATTGGCTCTTCTATGTTTTTTATCATTTGATCAAATCCTATGTAATCAACGGTCCAGATTTATCCCTCAGAATGTGAGAAAAAAGTGGTACTCAAAATAACTCAACTCATTTCCTATATATTTTATTATTTAGAAGTATGAATTGCATGACTGGTTGATCCGGGACGGTCTCAAGCAAGTAAAAGCACCTCTTTTATAATAGGTGATAAGTTAAAGAACGTTTTAAAATAGGTGATAAGTTATAAGTTTTAACTTTATCATATAGTCTTCCTTATCTCTTTAGATATTATATAAATAGAGGATTTGGATAGAGAAAAAAAAAGTCTCAAAGGAAAAGTTCATTGTAACAGAAAGTTTGGTGAATTATTTTTTTAGAGAGAATTAAATAAAATAAAGATCCATTTCTTTCCTTTATGTTTATCCCAGTTACCGATTCATTGATAAACATCTTGTTCAAATACTTGTGTTCTTAAAGTCTTTGATCATGGTAACATGTGATATAATAACATGGTAATAAAAGTTATGTCTGATTGCATGTCTAAGTTCTTTGAATACATTAAGAATTTGAAAACTTTTAGTTTGACACATTAATTTGATAAATTAGAACACAAGAAAATAAATCAAAATTAATTTTGTGGTATTATTGCATGAAAATGATTGATTGTTAATTTATAGGAGTGCATGTATATGGATATTAAGAAACAATAAGTTTCTGGGTTTGCTTTTGTTAATAAAGTGGCAGTTAACATGCGTTATCTTTCTAGATGAAGATAAAATCTGCAATTGGATTTTAGCGGTTTAATTTTCCGCAATAATATCTCGAAAGGTGTTGATGAACTCTGTATGTGGATAAATAACTTATGTTCTTCCTATAAAACCTTGTACGCTGTGCTTTTAAGTGAAATTATGGAATAGAGTTTAAGATATTATTGCATGTTTAACGATAATTAATATCGACATAAAGCATAGTACTATTATCAATCTGGGCAAGGATTTCATTAGTTAAGTCTTGTTTCTTGATGAGACTAAAAGGTTATCTGTAATTAGAAATTATGGCGGTAACCGTAAGCGGTTTATTTTCTCCCGCAAAAGGATTTCCGGGAAAATGTTGGCCACCTGTACATATGGATAAAGCATTAATCCCATTGCATTACAGAAACCAAGAAAGGAGATTTTATAATTGAAAAGTATCTTGTATGTTCGGTGTTATTTTAATATCCGTTTTACATGTGCTAATATTGATTGATTTTAGTGAGACAAATTGATCAAATTGTCTTTATGATATGCATGTTAACCTGTTGAAATAAACAGATTATATTTATGCAAACTTGATTTATATTGCGCGAGTCTACTCGTATATACAACTGATTAGGGGTGAGCATGGTTCAGTTTGGTTCGGTTTTTGTGTAAAACCGAAACCGAACCGAAAAATTTCGGTTTTTGAGTTTTAGAAACCATTCGGTTTCGGT